>JAWZYT010001198.1:387500-410703 GCA_034508575.1 Petrolisthes manimaculis
AAAAAGAGAGAGAAGAAGGAAGGAAGGAAAGAAGGAGAAAGGAAGGAAGGAAAAAAAAGAGGGCAGAAAGGAAGAAAAGAAGAGAGAATTGTGGGAAGGAAAGAAGGAGAAAGGAAGGAAGGAAAATGAGGGCAAAAGGGAAGAAAAGAAGAGAGAATTGTGGGAAGGAAAAAATAGAAAGGAAGGAAGGAAAGAAAAGTGAAGAAGGGAAGAAAATAAGAGAAATAATGGGAAGGAAAAAAGGAGAAAGGAAGGAAGCAAAGAAAAGTGCAGAAGGGAAGAGAAGAAGAGAGAATGGAAGGAAGGAAAAAGGAGAGAAAGGAAAGAACGAAAGAGGTCGAGAGAATGGAAGTAAGGATTGAGGAGAAAAGGTAAGGAAGAAAGAAGGAGAGGGGTGCAGAAGGGAAGAGAAGAAGAAAGGAAGGAAGAGAGGGGAAAGAATGAACAAAGAGTGGAAAGGATAACCAATACATAGAAATAGGATAAAGGGATCGAGAAGGGAGGAAGAGAAGAAGGGAAATAGGAAAAGGAACAGAGAGAAAATAAAAAAAAATAGAGAGAAGAAGGAGATAATAGTCAGAAGGAAGGAAGGAAGGAAGGAAGGAAGGAAGGAAGGAAGGAAGGATTCGAGTGAGAGCAAGTAAATAAGACAGAATGAATGGACATGAAAGTGAACCTCAATATTCTTAATTAATTAACTGTACGGTACTATAAAAAGGAAGGATGGATGATGGGAAGTATATATAGTATAGGGAGGAAGGCTGGATTAAACACACCGAGAAACATGAAGAAAATATATAGTGTAAATGTGAACAAAGAAGGAAGAAATGAAGAAAGGAAGGAAGGATGGGTAAAGTGAAAGACGAAATAAAAAAGAAAAGAGGGGAAAGTTTAATTCATTGTAGAAAAAAAGGGTGACTTGTATAGAAAAATAAAAGAAGTAAATAAAAAGTGAACATCTAGGTAAGATAAATAAATAATAAAAAATAAACAGGGTTAATCCATGAGAATAAATTAATAATGCATGTGGTGGAGGGTATTTAGAATATTGTTAAGCTTGTATTAATTTTAAGAGGATATATATATATATAATTCTTCTATTTGGTCATTTTGAAGGTGTTTGATTCCTCCATGCAAACTGTGCCTAGAAACAGATGCCCAATTAGTACCCACATACCCAATTAGTACCCAAATACCCAATTAGTGCCCAGATACCCAATTAGTACCCAAATTAGTACCCAAATACATAATTAGTACCCACATACCCAATTAGTGCCCAGATACCCAATTAGTACCCAAATTAGTACCCAAATACCCAATTAGTACCCAGATACCCAATTAGTGCCATTGAAGGGGTCTGTTTTCTGATATAGTTAGGAGGAATCAGCAACAGCCTTCTAATTGACTCCAAAACATGAATGAGTATCTCCCCTTAACTGAAGACTGATTTAATGTCTAGTGATTATTGAGTTACCCACACGGCCAATGCAGGAGAAACAATACACTCTCCGAAACTATAACTCTCATTTTCGATTCAGTATATATATATAATTGCAACGTGATAACCTTTACAAACCACAGACTTATTTATATACACGCCTCGGGGAACCATTATAATTTATATGACTGAGGATACTGTGAGAATAAACGCCTCCTTCCTTCTGACTTCTGGCTCATTTTATTCTGTGTAAAGAAAGTATGAATGAATGAATGAATGAATGAATGAATGGGGCCGCTAAACAAAGGAAAGGACACACACACACACACACACACACACACACACACATAGGGGAACCACAACATTGTTGGAATATAATAATGATAATAATAATAATAATATATAATACTAATAATAACAACAATAATAATAATAATAATAATAACAACAATAATAATAATAATAATAATAATAATAATAATAATAATAATAATAATAATAATAATAATAATAATAATAATAATAATAATAATAATAATAATAATAATCACAATAATAATAAAATAAGGATAACTAATAATAAAACTAACGATAATAATAAAATAAGGATAGCTAATAATAAAACTAACGATAATAACAATAATAGTAATAGAAATGAAGGATGAGAGCCAACGACGAGAGAGTAAAGTGAGGAAGAGAAAACACGAGGATAAGAATCTTGAGGCTGGAGGGAGACGAACTGAACCGGAACTTGAATAATGAAAGAAGTAGCGAGTGGAGTACAGGCTCAGCAAGTGTGTGTGTGTGTGTGTGTGTGTGTGTGTGTGTGTAAGGATGGGTACTTGTTTGTGTCTGTTTCTGTGTGTGTGTGTGTGTGTGTGTGTGTGTGTGTGTAGGGATGTGTGCTTGTTTGTGTCAGTAAACTTGGATTTACATGACCTATTATAGATGAGAGAGAGCGAGAGAGAGAGAGAGCGACAGGGAGAGAGAAAATATTAGAAGCTAGGAGTGAGTGAAAGGCAAATGTGTATGACATAATACAGGACGAAACACAGTATATATATAGAGAGAGCTCCACTATGTCTGTTCCTTGATGTATGAAAGCTGAATTGACCTAGACACTTGCTTACATGAATGAGTAAGTGGATAGTATACGTCGGGTACAAACATCAGAGCCCCTTGATGCCTCCAAAGTATCCCAGGAAACGGAACCAAGTGAACAGAAGACAAATAATGGTGGTCTGCTGTTGCTTGGAATAGTTTGGAGGAATATAATAAGTTACTCCTGATTTTTGGTTAGGTAATGGTACCAACATCTTGAAAGACTTGAAAGGGTTGTAATATGTTGTGAAGGAAATGGATACTACAGATTCCTTCACACTGTGCTACGAAACAAACAGATCTCTTATATACTAGTTTACAAAGGTTAAGGGGGTGTGGGAGTACGGGGGCAGGCTTGGGGGGAATTTTTGGGGGTGCGAGAATAGGGAGACAGGCTTGGGGTGGGTAGAAAGCCTGTCCCCCTACTCCTGCACCCCCAACCCCCCCCAAGCCTGTCCCCTACTCCCACACCCCCTTAACTGTTTCTTGGCACAGTATGATGGATAATAGTGTCCCTCTGATTCGCTGACTGTTCATTACCCTCTTATGAATTTCTTAATAAGGTTTTGTAATAGTTATAATTATCAGTGGTATAATGGTTTGTTTATTTTACAAAGGCAATTAGGCTAGTCAAGCAATCACACACACACACACACACACACACACACACACACATACATAAGACACACAACACACACCCACACCCACACACACAACGCATTAATGGACTCATGCATAAAAGAATTAACTTACACAGATGCACACACACTGAAACACAAATACATACATACACACATACATACATTTATACATACATAGAGCACCACAGACAGCCGACCGAGGTTATTCCAAAATGCTTGGCTAGTCTTTGTTTACATTTTAAGGGGGTAGGTTGTATACAGTGGTGGGAAATCTGGAGCAACTGATTCCTTCAAACTATTCCAAGCAACCAGTCGCCATTTGTTTTAGTTCATCTGGTCCTATTTCCTGGAATACTTTGGAGGAATCAAGGCGCTATCTACTCTCCCCTAACAAACACTGGCAGCACACATACACACACACACACACACACACAGAGTAGATAGAGCCTGTACTCACGCCACCACCACCACCAGCCTCAACACACACCATATATACCTTCACAGTATAATTACACCCCTGTCTACGCTAGGAAATTGGTCCCCGTGAATGATAATGATAAAAGGAGGGAAGAAAAAAGAAAGACCTGCTAGACCTGAAAGTCCTCATACCACAATGGGATAAAGGGAGGAAACAGAGTAGGAGAGACAGAGTAGGAGGGACGGGAAGCACTGAGGAACTTAGGAGGGACAGAGTAGGAGGGACGGGAAGCAATGAGGAACTTAGGAGGGACAGAGTAGGAGGGACGGGAAGCAATGAGGAACTTAGGAGGTATAGTTGAGGTATAGAAAGGGTGTGGTTTGGGAAAAGGGAGGAAACAGACATAATAGGAGGGACAGAATAGGAGGGACGACAATCAATGAGGATCTTAGGAAGGATAGTTGAGGTATTGAGAGGCCTTGGGTTTGGGTATGAAGGTGCGTATTCGTTCCTGTGTATAATATGTATAGAGACTACAGTATAGAGGTTCCTGAGACGATTTAATACTGAATGGAGTGTACTGTATGTATGTATATATGGAAGAATTATTACAACAGTATATAATCAGTCTGTTGGGAATAATACTGCAGGATATAATAATTATTAGGTCCAGTGCTCTGTTTTGTTTTAGGAGAGTTCAATTAAGGAAGGAGCAATATACTTTACAACCGGTCTTTATGATAGAGTAAAGGTAATTAAAGTGGAATGAGGTGTAATTAGGACAATTGTTGGTCGTTAACCCTGCTGATGCTTCTGTTACTGGTATGGATGGCTTCACATATTATATAATTAATTGTTTTAGCAGGCGTAACTAATTTTATTTTAAATGATCCAGCGACCCCGTGCATAGGCTTCACCTTGTATGTGCCGAGGTCCATACCATCACACACACACGCACACACACATACAGAGAGAGAGAGAGAGAGAGAGAGAGAGAGAGAGAGAGAGAGAGAGAGAGAGAGAGAGAGAGAGAGAGAGAGAGAGTACCTATAAAATTAGTTGTATAGTATAGAGAACTTTAAAGCCCCCACCCAGTCTGTCGAAAGGAGAGGATGCCCTTAACAAATACAATACATGAATAGTGTATATTTTCTGAGTGAATAAAGGGGATATTTTCTATGTGCCCACTACTGTTCGAAGGAAGTCATAGTGTGGGTTTCAGAGCGGATGTTTCTCTCTCTCTCTCTCTCTCTCTCTCTCTCTCTCTCTCTCTCTCTCTCTCTCTCTCTCTCTCTCTCTCTTCTTCCACTCCCCCCTCCCCCCCCCCCCCCTCTCACTCTCTCCCCCCTCCGTTCTCTCTCTCTTTTTCCCCTTCCACTCCCCCCATTCCCCCCCCCCCTCTCTCTCTCTCTCTCTCTCTCTCTCTCTCTCTCTCTCTCTCTCTCTCTCTCTCTCTCTCTCACTGCACATCCATTTCTCAGTAGACATTGAAAAGGGCTGGGGAGAGGGAAGATGGGAGGGGAGAAAGATGGGTTCAAGTGTGTTGCAGAGGGAATGCTGGGAGAGAGAACAAGGTGCCTGGTGTATGTGTGTGTGTGTGTGTGTGCACTGTTAAGTCAACCTCTTTATAGCTTAGTGTTACTTCATTTATATCATTGCTGTACCATCTGTGTTCATTTTGTTAACATGTTGATTACCAAATACTTCAAGGTTCGTACAAAATATAAAAAAATGTCTCCATCTCTTTATTTCAATATATATATATATATATATATATATATATATATATATATATATATATTATATATATATATATATATATATATATATATATATATATATATATATATATATATATATATATATATATATTGTTACGGTGTGACATCTTCACTAGCAGATATCTTCACTACTCATATTATGTCATATCATCCTTTGTGTAGCAGAGATAAGTATTAACATCTTCACTACCAGGTGTGACATCTTCACTACCAGGTATGACATCTTCACTACCCATATTATGTCATATCATCCTTTATGTTTAGTAGAGACAAGTGTTAACATCTTCACTACCAGGTGTGACATCTTCACTACCCATATTATGTCATATCATCCTTTATGTTTAGTAGAGACAAGTGTTAACATCTTCACTATTAAGTGGAAGATGATTACGGCATGAACACATCCTCACTACCGTCATTATGTTTTGGTGACATCTTCACCATTGGATAAAAGATGTCACTACTTTATTTTGTTGTATTCCAGGATGTCTACAGAATATAATATTGTGCTAGGATGCCTACAAAATAGGATAGAGAGTTTAGAAAGACTTGTAAAGCAGAGTGGAGAGTGGAGAGTTGAGAGAGATAAGATTAAGAGAAAAGAAGAATAAAGCTTAGAAGCTTTTGAAGTGTTTGATTTGATCTTCTATTGATTAACCTGATTGCGTGCCTTAGTCGACCCGGGAGAAGTTGAATGACTGGGGGCGTGACAGAAGTGGGGGCCTGTCCGGGAGCTCAAGAAAGAACATTCTTGAGAAGAAAAGTTCCTGGAAACAAAAGAAGTGGAGATAAATGCATTTATCTCCACTTCTTTTGTTTCCAGGAACTTTTCTTCTCAAGAATGTTCTTTCTTGAGCTCCCGGACAGGCCCCCACTTCTGTCACGCCCCCAGTCATTCAACTTCTCCCGGGTCGACTAAGGCACGCAATCAGGTTAATCAATAGAAGATCAAATCAAACACTTCAAAAGCTTCTAAGCTTTATTCTTCTTTTCTCTTAATCTTATCTCTCTCAACTCTCCACTCTCCACTCTGCTTTACAAGTCTTTCTAAACTCTCTATCCTATTTTGTAGGCATCCTAGCACAATATTATATTCTGTAGACATCCTGGAATACAACAAAATAAAGTAGTGACATCTTTTATCCAATGGTGAAGATGTCACCAAAACATAATGACGGTAGTGAGGATGTGTTCATGCCGTAATCATCTTCCACTTAATAGTGAAGATGTTAACACTTGTCTCTACTAAACATAAAGGATGATATGACATAATATGGGTAGTGAAGATGTCACACCTGGTAGTGAAGATGTTAATACTTATCTCTGCTACACATAAAGGATGATATGACATAATATGGGTAGTGAAGATATCTGGTAGCGAAGATGTCACACCGTAACAATATGTATATACATTGTAACGTTGGTTACGTTGTAGTGAAGATGTCTCGTATCTTCACTACGGGGGTAATGACAAATAAGTTTGTTCTTGTCTGGTCTAGCCTCTTTATTGCTTCAGGTTACATTTGTATATCAAGTTTTAGAGTGAACCTGAAATATGAACAATGTTATACATAAACATAAAGGTTGCCTGCCTGCTACAACATAAAACGTACCTCCATCCCTTTCATTTTCTTACAATACAAGATTATAAGAATAATTGTCTTCACCTCTGTCTTTTTTGGAAGAGATATGTGGGTGGATGGGTGGTAGTTAAGATGTAGGTGGGTGGGTGGGAGGTAGTGTTAATTGTGACACTTCGACACATCTTGACTACTTGACATCTTCACTACCTGGTGTGACATCTGATTGGGGTGTGTGGGTGTGGGTGGTGGTAGTGATGGTGGTGGGGGGGGTGAGGGGGTGGGCGTTGGGTGGTGGGGGGGGGTCGTGGTGGGGGTGGGTGGGGGTAGGGGTGGGGGTGGGGGGCGTGGGGGTAGGGGTGTGGGTGGGGGCGTGGGGGTGGGTGTGGGAGTGGGGGGCGTGGGGTGGGGGGTGGGGGGCGTGGGGTGGGGGTGGGGGCGTGGGGTGGGGGTGGGGGCGTGGGGTAGGGGTGTGGGTGGGGGCGTGGGGTAGGGGGGGGGCGGGGTGAGCGAAGCGAGCAGCGCCGCAGGCAAAAGCACCCACGGCGTAGCCGTGGCTGGCGAAGCCAGTGCTTGTTTTATATATAAAAAAAATTATATAAATTTTTTTTTATATAAAAAAAGTTTTATATAAATTTTTTTTATATAAATTTTATATAAAAAAAATTATATAGCCGTGGCTGGCGAAGCCAGTGCTTGTATATATAAATAAATACATGTCTTCACCTTTTTTTTTTTCTCCCCAGCAGGTGTGACTCGACCTTACCAAGAGAAATCAAGATACCAAGAGAAGTGGAGGTGTAGTACCGTACTTCAGTCCTGAGCCCTGGCCAAGTTTCCCACAACACTAACGTCTGTGTACCTGGGAATCACAAAACCAAATCGTGACGTTTTCTTGATTCCTAATATTTTCAAGAAAAAGTTTTGGTTTCACGGGATTTAATACAGACAACGATTTGATAATGTTGAAGGGTTTAGTGGCACTGTATTTCCACATGCAAAGTATAACAGGTGCGGTGTGACAGAAATCAGTAAACCCATCATGAAAAAGAACAGAATCCTCTTATCCTAAAGACTGTGTTGTTCAAAAAAAATAAAATAAATAAAAGACCCAACATTTCAACCGTGAAGTAATTGACGTTTTCACACTGTTGTGGCAAAATCAAGCAAGCGTTCGTATATGCAGTGACCAAATATATGATGCGTGTATATGATGTATAAACAATAGCAACGTGTAGTTATTATGTATTCCTTTTGACACATGCATAATGAATGACGCCACCACAAGCCATACGTGGTTCACAAATCAACACAAACAGCGAGACTAGACAGTGATGAGCGGGACTGTGTGTGTGTACATTAAGGGTAATATCATTCGTTTTTGGGTGTGTGTGATTTGAAGGACTAACGATTACCCCAGACTATGCCAGAAAACAGACCATCTCAGTGTACCAGTAAGGGGGAGAAATCTGTTTCGTTGGAGTGTTTGGAGGGGCTGCACGACAATCGACCCCCTCCCTCCCTTCATTCCGAGTCCAGTGCACGTCATTCTATTCCCCAGGGACACGTCAGGGCAGCCATGGCCATTTGAAATGTAGAATGTGCATTTAGCTTATGTGGCCAAGCCTATTGACACGCAGAGAGAGAGAGAGAGAGAGAGAGAGAGAGAGAGGAGAGAGAGAGAGAGAGAGAGAGAGAGAGAGAGAGAGCTACCTAGTGCATGATCGCTTTACCATCATGAGGGGTCTGTCCAAGTTAATGTATAATATTATAGTATCGCTGCCGTAGAGTGTGTATGTGTAAAGCGCTTGGAATCAGTAGCAGGAACGCCTCGTATTGTTACACCAGGCATTAAACTGGAGCACTGAGAACCAATAATAGTAAAAATCCTATTATAACTCTCATTTCATAGGAGGGAGTGAAGTGTATCTCAGCTGTAGAAAACTCCCCACGGCGTTTCATATATAAACACGAAATTTAAAACCCTGCGAATGAAAATATAAGTTTAAAATTATCAGTGATGTTGTGTACTTCGTAATGACTCGTGAACAATTCTTTGCTCACTCTTAGAAAAATGGCTAAAATGACTATAAAAGACTACCTAAGAAAATTCTAAGTCTCCCAACACCTCGCAGCTTCACACACTCTGGGTCTGGCAAGAAAGAGTACAAGAACTACTGACATCTATAATCCAGTCCCGAAGCTTGAGACATCGAAAATATATTAAATGAATTAAAAAGTAAGAGGAGGATGAAGATGGCGACGGAGTGGAGGGAGGAGGGAGGTGAGGGGCAGAGATGGTGGTGATGGTGATGGATGACATTTAGTGACATCGAATATTATCATAGGAGACGGCAGGCAGGCAGGCAGGAAGGAGTGATGATGGGAGGCGGCAGCGACGGCAGGGGAGGAATCACCCTGGCACTCCTCTTCATCATCATTATGGCCCTCCACATGACCCAAGCCGACCCGACTCCAGGTGAGGCTGTACTGGATTCCTGTGTACAGTCATGTGCATTAGTTCTGAAACGGCCACGATAATTTATGCGAAATATTAGAGTACGGTAGCTCCTTTAGTCTCTGTAATTTTTGTTTCTTGAGATTCATAATTATGTATGGTTTGATTCAGTCGTCTGATGCAGAACTTATGCTCGTGATTGTACAGTACAGGGAGGTGAAGAGTTACACCTTACATCGTGTTATAAATACATTTATATATACTATCTCTAAATCGTTGGGTAATAGTAAATGTATAATTTTTATTTTTTAACCTTATAATGTTAGTAGTGTTTCTAACCGACACGAAAAGTGGTAGAGAAAAAGCAAATGTCAACTGTTGTGTAAAGGTTAAGAGAAGACTGACTAGTTTGGTATTTTGTGTTGCGGCAGACACAATCTCTTGTTTTGTTTGAGGTATGTACTGTACTGTACATCGTAGTGAACCATTAGCATATCAGGTGTCATCGATGCTTTGATGTAATCTGAAATCAATGTTTTGGTATATTGCTTTTGTAAATTTGAGGAAGGTACAAGATAATCACCTGAGTAACTGGCAGCCAGACCAATCAGACCAACAGCAACTATAACTTCTCTGGACCATTACCTACAAAACGTGTGTGTGATGGACATACTGACAAGATTGCACGAAACTTGGCAATGTTGTACTGAGGCGGACACACGCGGCTAATGGTCACCAGGAATGCTTTTGTCTCACTCCATACGGTGTTAGGGGAGTAATCAGTGGTGGGCAAATTGTAGGACTACAGCTGATTCCACAAGTCTATGCCAGGACACAGACCAATACCTCCACTCGGTTTGATGGTTGACTTTACCATACGGAAAATGTCATGTCTCTTGTCCTCTTCTTTTTTCTTTGCTTCTTTCTCTCTCTTAACATTTTCTCTCCATCTAACACTCCCTTTTTCTCTAACGTTTCCTGTTGTCTGTTTCTTCCTCTTCCTTTGCTTTTTCCTCTTCCTCTAACATTTTATTCCTCTTCCTCTGCTTCTCCATTTTCCTCTAACTTTTTCTTTTCATCTAACGTTTCCTCATTCTCTGTGTTTTCTTTTTTCTCTGTTTTTTTCCTGTCCTTTGCTCATCCACTGTTCGTCTACTCTACTGCAAGACACACGCCTCTTCATTCCCAACACTCTCCACATTTCTTGTTTTTAAATCCTCATAAAGGGGAGAGCCCAGTGTCAAAAGATTTCCCCGAGTAAGAGGTCACGTCCCATGTTGTGGTTCATTCAGAGTCTGCGAGCCGAGGGAGCAGGGGACACACCACAATCATAACACCCTAGCGCCTGACAACAAACTATAATGACATGTGACTCTAAATCGCAATGGGAGAACAGCTGAGACAACCAAGCGAAAATACTGACCTCGAGAGAACATTAATATTAAGAATGGAGATCGATGTAGCGAGGAAAGGTCATTTATTCTGGCCTCGTCGAAGTTCCGAAATCCATGAAAGAAATTCCTGAAGGCGAAGGGAACGGCGGTAACAAGACGTGGGAGGCTAGAGTCAATGTATCGACCCCGACCACAGTCACCCTCGGGGGGCCCCTCACACCTTCTTATCTAATTACCGGAGACGTGATCCCCCGTGACGGGAAGAGGAGCCAGGAGGGCACTTTATTTGGCCTTTGATGATCCCCGTACTTCACTATATAAAGTCCCGTTTTTTTCTACATGGTGCGGTAATTCTGAGGAAGCTGTACGTGAGGTAGAGTCTTTTATTGACAACACTTTACTTCCACAGGTATAGTCACGAGCACTAATAAGTACCAAGGTGTGCTTCGAATACCTAGAGACAGTAAATAAATGCACAATAAGATCTCCATTGGAATTACTTCGTTGGTAAATTGGACTGATAAAAACTTCAACCAAAACTGTATACATTATTAGTGCTCATGACTGTACATACATACGTCAGGTCAGCGGCCTATGACCAGAAAGAACTATGGAGGTGAAAAGTCGCCAGTGAAAAAGTCTTCCTCACGTTGTATTTCCTTATAAGTTTGTTTGAATCTGTGGCTGGTGAGGCGTGAGGAAAAAGTATTGTTCTCTCTCGTCCCTGTTGTTTACCTCACACAGCAAGTATGAAAGGACGACTTACATGGGACATTGATCGTATAATTCCCATCCTCAATGTGGCCTGAACCCCCTCCTTGTGTTTTCTGTTTGGCTAGTATTTACCTTAATAACTCTTCCACTATTTATAAAAGGATATATATACCGTAGTAAGAAATTTGCTGGACGAAGAAGATAGATACGTCAAAAATAGTAAATATTGACCAGAACACACACCTCTTGTTACTTATTACTGTACTGGAATATCATGACTGAATAGATACTTCCGCTTTGCTCGTTACCGCGTGGAGGTATTTATAAAGTCATTAGAGTAAAGTAGTCAGGATGAGAATAGACCTTTTATTCCTGACGAGTCTCTCCCTTGGGACTTCATCTGAGATATTGCTAAACTTGTCAGGAAGAAATATCGGTAATTTTTTTTCTTTTTCTTGCCAGCGTTCCATATTTGTCCAAATGATTCTACCAAAACAAATAATTAAATAAGTAAACAAATAAATAGATAAATAGGTTGATAAATAAATAAATATAGTAAATAAATATATAATAGGTAAATAAGTAAATAAATAAATAAATTGATAAATATATAGGGAAATAAATAAATAAATAAATGAATGGATAAATAAATAGGTAAACAAATAACTAAATATATGGATAAATAGCAAAACAAATAAATAACTAAATGAATAAATAAAAGAAAGCTATGATAATGCAGCATAGTCGTCAATTAACAGAGATACACACAGATAGATAAATAAAACCAACTTAAATCTCCCTCCCTCATGCACGTGCGGCCAGAAATCATAATCGGTGAAAGAGATAGTGAAATTTGGCTTGGGTGAAATAGAGTTACTGTAGGTGTGTTGACTCAGCGAAGGTCATTAGGGGCAGACCTCCACAAAGAGCTTAATGACACTCTGTGCTCTTGGGTAGAAAGCACTCTAATCTAAAACAGTCAACTCTTAACTCTTTGATGGTTGGTGGGTAGGTGGGTGGGTAAGTAGATGAGGGTGGGTAGGTTGTTTAGGTAGGTAGGTGTGAGGGTAGGTTGGGTAGGTAGGTAGGTGGGAGAGTAGGTAGGTAGGTGGGTGGTTGTTTTAGGTAGTAGGTGTGAGGGTAGGTTGGGTAGGTAGGTAGGTGGGAGAGTAGGTAGGTAGGTGGGGTGGGTGGGTAAGTAGGTGTTGGGTGGGAGGGGCTGGCTGCATTTGGAATCTAAACTCATTTCTCATCTCACCACTACTATCTATAACCAATTAGTTTCAAAACCAAGCCTCTAATTTTAAGTCTAACTTACTAATTTCAAATGTAACCATTTAATTTTAAATCGAAGTAATGTAAATCTAACCAACAGATATCAAATATAGAAATACACAATTCGTCAATCGTTATCGTAAGAATAATTGAGATTTTTAAAGTATTCATTGAGATCTTTAGGAGCAGCGGCGAACGTTCACTTATTTCTTTTTTTTTTTCTCTGGTTTAATGGCAACCGATTTAAAACCTTCCTGATAATGAATACTTTCTTATTATATATTTGTCGTGCCGCCAAAATAAACGGAAATTAATTCTTATTAATTAAAATAATTCTTTGCATTTGATAATTACTACTAGATGGAGTAGAGTCTAATTAGCAAGGAAAAGACAGTATAGTTTGTAGTATATAATTACTGAATATCAAACGGGTTCCTGGGAGGTATATTAGTGAGAAGACTGGATGCGTGCACTGCGGTCATTCCGACACACAGAGAGATGGCGAGTTACTTCACACTGATTTATGGCTACTGTCCTCACCAATCATAATACACATGGCAGGTGGTTGTTGTTGTTGTTGTTGCTGCTGCTGTTGTTGTTGTTGTAGTTGTTGTTGTTGTTGTTGTTGCTGCTGCTGCTGTTGTTGTTGTTGTTGTTGTTGTTGTTGTTGCTGCTGCTGTTGTTGTTGTTGTTGTTGCTGCTGCTGCTGCTGCTGCTGTTGTTGTTGTTGTTGTTGTTGTTGTTGTTGTTGTTGTTGTTGTTGTTGTTGAGGTCAGACTGGAGTTTCACACTTTGCCAAGGTATGTATGTACTCTGCTTTATGAAACCCGATACACACGTCCATTGTCTCTCTCTCTCTCTCTCTCTCCCTCTAAATTTCCCTTCCTCTCCCTCTAAAATTCTCCTCTTCTTCCTTATTCTTCTTCTATTCCCACTCTTCTTCCTCCATCTTTTCTACTTTCATCATCATCAACATCATCATCATCTCATCCTGACTCTAAAATTCTCCTCTTCTCCCTTATTCTTCCTCTATTCCCACTCTTCTTTTCCATCCATCTTTTCTACTCTCATCATCATCATCATTATCATCATCATCACCTCCTCCTGGCTCCATGAAGTCTTTATTTACAATGAGAGGTGGTGGTCGAGGGGAATAGTGTGAGGACGTGAGAACCAACTCCATTCAAATTAAGGAATGTGAATATTTATATTTTATTTTAGATCAATTTTCAGAGGTTAAACATAAGGTCACCAAACGTCGTGCTATTCCCTCACTGGTCTCATGATGGCCGCAGTATCCCTCTCTTTGTTGCTGGGTTTGGTAGTCGTGAGGTGTGTGTGTGTATGTGTGTGTGTGTGTGTGTGTGTGTGTCACCCATGGTCTACAGTAATCACGTGCTGGCTGGATGTGTGCGCAAGTATAATCATCGCGCACATGTGTCTGTGTGTGTGTGTGTGTCTGTGTGGGTGTATGTGCGCGGACTATATGTATCATGTATCGGTATGTGTGCATTGTACAGTTCGTGTTGTGTGTGTGCTGGCATGTATGTATGTGTGTGTGTGACTATATCGTGTATATAATTATGTGTGTAGTTCGTGTAGTGTGTGTGCCTGATATGTGTGTATTTATAGTTCGTGTTGTGTGAGTGCGAGCATGCATGTATGTGTGTGACTATATCGTGTATATATGTGTACCGTTCGTGTTGTGTGTGTGTGTGTGTGTGATGCGGAGGTGTATCAAGATAAGACTCCTTCCCATGACATTGATGGGGGACTGCGGGAAATTCGCTCATTAGGCTGCTATCATTGGTTGTCCAGAAGTTGTTGTGGAGTGATGGTGGTGGTTGTGGTGCCAATAACGTTGATGGTGGTGATGGTAGTGGTAGTGGTGGTGGCTGGGATGAAAATAATGGTGGGCTTGGAGGGGCTTTGGGGGTGAGGACAGAGGGATGCCTTTATGGGTGTGTTGCGGTGTTGATAGTGGTCTTGGTGGTGGTGTGAGTGTTTGGTTTGTTGTGGTGTTGTTGATAGTAACTGTTATGGTGTATGTGATTGTGTTGCGTGTTGTGGTGGTGATTTGTGTGCTGACAGTGATGGTGTAAGTGGTTGTGTTGTGGTGTTGACAGTGGTGGTGTAAGTGGTTGTGTTGTGGTGCTAATGGTAGTGGTGGTGTCATTAGTTCTTGTGGTGTGTGTGTGGTTGTTGTAGTGGTGCCATTATAGTGGTGGTGGTGGTATCCTTGTCTTTTCACTCACACACTCCATCTCTCTCTCTCTCTCTCTTCTCTCTCTCTCTCTCTCTCTCTCCTCTCTCTTCTCTCACCTCTCCTCTCTCTCTCTCTCTCTCTAGCTCTCTCTCTTGCTCCTCCTCCTCTCCCTACTCATATTCTCCCTTATCTTTTCCTCTCCCTCTTCACTACCACTCCTATTCTGTCTTTCTCAGTTATTATCAATTCTCTCTCTCTCTCTCTCAGTCAGGCAGTCACCCTCTCTCACACACACAGTCAGTCAGTCTCTCTCTCTCTCTCTCTCTCTCTCTCTCCTCTCTCTCTCTCTCTCTCTCTCTCTCTCTCTCTCTCTCTCTCTCTCTCCCAGGTATGTAGATAGAAGTAAGGGGATGAGGGAGTGAAGGTATTGGAGTTAGGATTGGTGCTATCTGGCTGGTCCAAATGGAAACCTTAACCACTAACAACTACTACCATCAACCCTCACACTATCACACCCACTTGTCATTCGTCCTGTTTTCCTTCCTTCCTTCATTCCTTCATTCTTTCCTTCATTCTTTCCTTTCTTTCTTTCTTCATTCATTCATTCATTCATTTCTTTCTTTCTTTCGTTCATTTATTCATTCATTCATTCATTCCTTTCTTCTTTCCTTTCTTTTTTCTTTCCTTCCTTATTTCTTCCTTTAATTTCTTCTTTCCTTCTTTCCTTCCTTTCTTCTTTCCTTCCTTTCTTTCGTCATTCATTCATTCGTTCCTTCCTTCCTACCTTCCTTCCTTCCTTCCTTCCTTCCTTCCTTCATTTATGTGTTTTGGCTGTCTAGTTTTTAATTCAGTCGTAAATTCAGCTAGTCTATAAATTATTCCTTTCACTTCTCTCTCTTTCCTTCCTTCTTTTATCCCTTCCTTTATTTATGTGTTTTGTCTGTCTAGTTCTTCATTCAATCGTAATAAATTCAGTTAGTCTGTTGATTATCCCTTTCCTTCTTTCCTCTCCTTCTTCCTCCTTTCTTCATTTAATCTTTCTCTCATTTAATCAATCAGTCAGTCACTCAGCCATTTATTTATCCTGTTTCCCCTCCTCTTTTTCTCTTCTACCGTCCTTTCTCTCTCCTTTATCCCTCTTTGTGTATTCTCCCCCCTCCTTATCACATTTCTTCCTTCTTGCTTCTCATTCTTAATCATTCCTTTATCACCATTTTGTTTCTGTTCACATTTTTGTCATTTTTTTTATTTTCATCTGACCTTCCTTCCTTTCTCTCTATTTCCCTCTCTTGTCCACTATTCCTCCTTTTCATCTCCCTTGCATCCCTCTATCTCTGCCTCTTTTCTTTTCTGTGTCCTTCCTTCCTTATTCTGTCTCCTCTTTTCCCTATCTTCCTCTCTTTCTACCCTTCCATCTTCTATTCCCTTCTCTCTCCTTCCTGTTTTCCTTTCTTCCTCTTCTCATCTTTTCTATCTTCCGATGGTTCTGTCTTCATTTTCCCTCCCTCCTTTTCCCCCTTTTATCTTACTTACATCCTCTATTTTCAGTCTGCATCATTTCCTTCTTTCAACCCCATCTCTCTCTCTCTCTCCCTCTCCTCTCTCTCTCTCTCTCTTTCTCTCTCTCTCTCTCTCTCTCTCTCTCTCTCTCCTCTCTCTCTTCTCTCTCTCTCTCTCTCTCTCTCTCTCTCTTCTCTCTTCTCTCTATTACCCCTCTCTCCTCTTTATTACCCCTCTCTCCCTTCCTCCCTTTTCTACCTCTCCATCTCTCCCTCTTTCTCCATTCTCCCTCACCATCTCTCTCTCTCCCTCTTTCTCCATTCTCCCTCTCCATCTCTCTCTCTCCCTCTCCCTTCCTTTCTCCATTTTCCCTCCCTCCTCGTCCCCCTTTTCACTCCCTTCCTTCCTTTCTCCATTTTCCCTCCCCCCCCAGTGCCTGCTCCAGCGGTCAATAATCCATACTGGTGGTGGACGGCTTCCCTCTGTTGTTTCATGAGACCCTTGACGAATTTCGAACACACAGAAGGTAGTGGGTGGGAGGAAGGTTGGGTGGGATGGGTGGGTGGAAGGTTGGGTGTGATGGGTGGAGGAAGGTTGGGTGGGATGGGAGGAAGGATGGGTGGGATGGGTGGGTGGAAGGTTGGGTGGGATGGGTGGGGTGGAAGGTTGGGTGGGATGGGTGGAGTATTTGGTGGGATGGGTGAAAGGAGTGTTTGGGTGGGCTGGGTGGGAGTGGAAGGTGGGCTGGGAGGTAGGTTGGGTAGGTTGGACAGGTTGGGTGGGAGTTGGAGTGGGAGGCGGGCTAGGTGGAGTGGGAGTAGTGTTGGGTGATATTAGGTGGGAGGAGGATTGGGTGAATGGGATCGAGGGAGGGTTGGAAGTGGAAAAAGGGTTAGGAATTTGAGAAGAGTTGATTTTTTTTTTTTTTTTTTTTTTTGAGGGGGTCCAGTCAGTATTCAAAATTTGCATCCAGTACGCTTTTGAACCAGACATTTTTAAAACCACCGATACGGCATTATTTTTTTTTATTTTTTATCTTCAACATAGTATTTTATCTCTTCCTGGAAATAACATGAATCATCACCATATCTACCTACTGTACCTCCCCTATACAATAATTTTCCCCTTTAACCATTTCCCCTTTGATTTTTCCCCCTTTACATTTTTACCATTACCTTCCCTCACTTCCGTTTCCCCCCCTTACTTTCCCCATTTACATTTACCCTCGTACTTTTTCCCCATTAAATATTCCCCCTTATCTGTTTCCCCCATAAATTCCCCTCACAACAACTTAACAAACCCCCCTTAAATATCTCATCAGTACCTCTTATTAACCCCCCCTTCCTCCCCCTCTTCTGCTTCCCCATCAGGAGTGGACGAGGCTGAGTTCGACTGGTCTTCCTGGTGGAGTTACGACGGCATCTCCGGGCCCGGGTTCTGGGGCATCATAAACAGAAGGTGGCGTCTGTGTAGTGATGGACGAAGGCAGTCACCAGTCGACCTAGCTACTGCTGCTATAGTCTTCGATCACACCCTGCCCTACCTCTCACTCGCATCCCATAAAGTAAGTCAGAGAGTGAGAGAGAGAGAGAGACGAGAGTGAGAGAGAGAATGGTAAATATTATAGTGGTTGGTATGACCTAATTCTCACTCGCCTCCCATAGAGTAAGTCAAAGAGAGAGAGAGAGAGTGGTAAGATTAATGGCTGGAAAGATAATATGCAGGTGGTAGGTGTGATGGAGGAGGATGCAGGGGACAAGGGCAGACGGAGACGAATGATCCGCCGTGTCCACAACTAAACACAACAGCAGCCGAAAAAAAAATATAAAAAAATAGATAAAGAAAAGAAGCTCAAAATGACTTGAGAAGAAGACGAATTATAACTACAACCACCATTCTCAGTGATAGCAATAAATATAAACGAATTAATAATAAAAAAAAAATAAAAAAAATAATAGATAAGGTATATAAACATATAAACAGATAAATAAACAGATAAATAAATATACATCATGTGGACAATGGAGACAATGGCCAGGGTTAATTAGTCTGGACAGAAGTTGATGAAAGAGCTTTGCCAAGTAATAAGTTGCATCATTAATGTAAGGGTTTGATGATTAACGACCTGAGTGCTGTTGTTCAGGTTGCATTTTCTCTTCTCCTCCTCCTCTGTTCATTTCTATATTTTTCTTTTTCAGTTATCATTCACTTTGTCGTATGTTTTTTAATCAATCAATCAATCTCTCTCTCTCTTTCTCTTCTCTCTCTCTCTCTCTCTCTCTCTCTCTCTCTCTCTCTCTCTCTCTCTCTCTCTCTCTCTCTCTCTCTCTCTCTCTCTCTCTCTCTCTCTCTCTCTCTCTCTCTCTTCTCTCTCTCTCTCTCTCTCTCTCTCTTTGAATGTATCGTCTCTTTCACTAGCTAATAAAGGTACAATTGCCAGCACTTATAATTGATACACTCTCCTTAGTCAGTCCTCTTTTCACGTACGAGTTAAAAGTGCTAACAACGGTATAGGTTATATTATGTTACATTTACAATTCCCTTATTTCTTTTTATCAACGGTCGGTTATATCATGTTACATTTATAATTATTTTTTTCTCTTTATCAACGGTAGGTTATATTATGTTACATTTATAATTCCTTTTTTATTTATATCAACGGTAGGTTATATTATGATACATTTACACTTCCCTTTTCCTTTTTTATTAACAACTCGATCGTGTGTGTCTATTCCCCCCCCCCCCCCCCCCCCTATAGGTAGACGGCACCTTGACCAACACAGGGTACGGGTTGAGGTGGACGGTGGTGACGGGGAGTGAGGCGTGGGAAGTAAGGGGCGGCCCGACACACTACACACACGCCCTCACCCACGCCGTCCTCAGGTGGTCCAACGCGCCCAGGGCTCCACACACCGTCGGCTCCGAGCACGGCGTTCAGGGGCAAATGTTTCCTGCAGAAGTAAGTGGAAATAAATGTTGTTTTTCTTGGGTCGCCTGCCGATGTCTGTACAATACGTGAGGGCAAAGGCGTCTATTATGTCTACTATATAAAGGGAACAAACTGTCTAAGGGTCATTTTTTTATTTATTTATGTCTGTGTGTCTGTTTTATTTTTCACGAACTCTTCCCTCAACTTTTATTTTACCTGGCCTTAGCCTTCATATTTGGAAACCATGTAACCCAATGAAGGTTTTAGGATCAAAACGTCTGATGGTTTGGAACAGAGTAGTAAGTCACGATTATTAAGGATGAGCTCGATTTTGAGGTTCTGTTTACTATACATTCTCGGCTCGGAGTTTGATATTCTATATTTCCTGCATGAGTAAATAAGCTCAAAGGATTATGTTTTTCGTCCCATGCACAAGTGAATATGTCCAAAGTATGATAATCCATTAATTTTGTCTCTATGAGAACGTGGGCGTATATGTCGGTGTTGTATGTGCCTATGTATTCAGCAGGTGTGTGTATTATTGTACACACACACAGACACAGAGAGAGAGAGAGAGAGAGAGAGAGAGAGAGAGAGAGAGAGAGAGAGAGAGAGAGAGAGAGAGAGAATAAAGTTATGCAAATTACAATGAGTGAGAAAGATAAACACACACACACACACACGCACATACACAATTACACTGGAATCCCAAAGTTAGGTTAGATGGAAAACACAAGACAATAGAGAGAAAAAGTTAACCAGCACCAGCAGCACTTTGTTCATTGAGTCTATTACTGACATAACATCATACCAAGCAACTGTCACACTAACTAAATTCCCCACACAGCCACAAAGGGAACAGCTCAGTGATAATGGTGTTGGTTTGGTGGTGGTGGTGGTGGTGTTGGTGGTGGTGGTGGTGGGTGTTGGTGGAGTGGTTAGATTATTATTATGGTGGTGTATGATGTCGGTGTAGGTGGTGGTGGTGGTGGTGTTGGTGGAGTGGTTAGATTATTATTAATGGTGGTGTATGATGTCGGTGTAGGTGTTGGTGTAGGTGGTGTTGGTGGAGTGGTTAGATTATTATTATTATTGTGTATGATGTTGGTGTAATGGTTGGATTATTATTATGGTGGTATTAGTGTTGATAGAATGGTTGGATTATTATTATGGTGGTGTATGATGTTGGTTTGGTGGTGGTGGTGGTGGTGTTGGTGGTGGTGTTGGTTTGGTGGTGGAGTAGTTACATCACTATGGCGTTGGCTTCGTGGTAATGTTGTTGGATCCTGATGGTGTTGTTTTGGTTGTGATGTTGTTGGATTATGGTTGTGTTTTTTGGTAGTGGTGTAGTTGGATTATGGTGGTGGGGGAGTGGATGGATTATGATGGAGTATTTGGAGTATGGTAGTGTTTATAATGAGAGTGGTGGAGTGGTTTGGCTGGAGTGTATGTATATGTCTTTGTGTGTGGATATGAATGATGCGTGTATTATGTTTGTATATGTATTTATTATGTGTAGAGAGACTGACATTGGTGACTGTTCATAACTCCATGTATAATTCAAAACAGCTAGGAAAGGTCAGGAGTAGTTCAGCCCTCCCCGACCTCCACTCACTGTCATTCACCCACCACTCCCATGACCCCCTTCCATTATCTGCTCCCCTTTTTCTTCCTCCCCTGCCACCATTTTACCCCCTGTTCCCCCTACTCTTCTTCCTGTGTCCCTTATTCATTCCATGCTCTCCCTCCTCTTCCTCCCTTGCTCCTCTTTCTCTTCCTTCCCTGCCTCCCATTTATCCCCTGCAATCCTTCCTCTTTCTCCCATGCCCCTCTGTTATCCTCTGCTCCCCCTTTTCATCCTCCCCTGCTCCCCTTCCCTCTTCCTCCGTGCCCCCCATTCAATCCCCTGCGCCCCATCCTCGTCCCCCCTTTCCTGTTTTCATTATCTGTTCTATTCACCTGTCCTTCACTCCTATCCTTTCCCCCTCTCCTCCCCAGCCACATTTCCTTTCCCCTCTCTCCCTACTCCTCATTCTCCTACGCTTCTTTCTGTTTATCATACATTCCCTCACCTTAATAGACTACACTAGTTAACATATCATAATAAAACAAGAACTAGGTAGGTCTAATACTACTTGACAGTCCTATATATATCATTGTATTATCCTCTTCCTCCTCCAACTTCTTCTCTTCCGCCCACCAACTCCTCTTTTAGCAGAGAGGAAGTGGACTGAGAGTGGGCAGGAAGGAAGGAAGGAAGGAAGGAAGGCTGGAAGTTTGCCTGGGGTTGTGTGCATCTTAGAGTAGAGCTTCTCGTTCCTTTAAAGTTATGTCTGGAAAGTCCATCCGTTATATTGTTTTCTCTGATTTGGATTACGTTATTTTCCACTCTGTTTTCTTTCCTTTAGTATGGGGTATGTTATTTTTCACTCTGTTTTCTTTCCTCATTCTTTCACTGTGTTTTCTTTCCTTTAATATGGGGTATATCATTTTTCACTGTGTTTTCTTTCCTTTAATATGAGGTATATTATTTTTCACTATGTTTTTTTCTCCTTTAATATGAGGTATATTATTTTTTTACTGTGTTTTTTTTTCCTTTAATATGGGGTATATTATTTTTCACTGTGTTTTCTTTCCTTATTTTTTCATTGTGTTTTCTTTCCTTATTTTTCACTGTGTTTTCTTTCCTCCTTTTTCACTGTGTTTTCTTCCTCTTTTTTCACTGTGTTTTCTTTCCTCTTTTTTCACTGTGTTTTTCTTTCCTCTTTTTTCACTGTGTTTTCTTTCCTCTTTTTTCACTGTGTTTTCTTTCCTCTTTTTTCACTGTGTTTTCTTTCCTCTTTTTCACGGTGTTTTCTTTCCTCTTTTTTCACTGTGTTTTCTTTCCTCTTTTTCACTGTGTTTTCTTTAATCTGGGTTATGTTATTTTTCCACTCTGTTCTGTTCTGTTTGTTTGGATCTTAGTTTATGATATTTTTCACCTGTTCGGTTTCCTAGAACTTGAGGTGTTTTTTCCCCAACGTGTTTTCTTTTAATTAATTTGGTTTATGATATTTTCGACAGAGTTTCGTTTCTTTCATCTTCTTTGATTCTGCCATTCGTATCTCCGGTTTGCATCATCGCTAAATTATTACTTTTTCTCAGCAGTGTTGTCAGAGGAAAAATAATGTAGAGCAGGAAGAACAAAAATACAAAAATGAAATAACACAGAGAGGGATGTAACAATATGAAGTAAGAAATATATAATCTAAAGAACTACAATGACAAACAAACAACCCTGACATTCAAAGGTCTAAATAAATGAGGCGAGAGATGACAACGCTAACCAGGAGACAGTACGTGGACAAGGCAGGGCGACAGTACGTGGACAAGGGGTCATGTGTACCAGCAAACTCCCTCCCTGAAACATAAAGGCACAAAAGTGTTCATATTTCATTGTACCATCGGCATGGAGGCGTGGGACTTTTATATTTTTGTCTTTGTGTGTGTGTGTGTGTTTGTGTGTGTGTGTGTGTGTGTGTGTGTGTGTGTGTGTGTGTGTGTGTGTGTGTGTGTGTGTGTGTGTGTGTTTGTGTGTGTTTGTGTGTGTGTGTGTGTGTTTGTGTGTGTGTGTGTGTGTGTGTGTGTGTGTGTGTGTGTGTGTGTGTGTGTGTGTGTGTGTTTCAAGTGGGCGATACATTGCTATCACTCTGATATTACAAAATAAATATATGATAAGTTTAATATTTAAGTACGACTACAGTTTATTTAGAATGGAAAATAAATACT
>JAWZYT010001199.1:5000-122500 GCA_034508575.1 Petrolisthes manimaculis
TATGGAGAGTGGGGACTAGAGAGAGTGGGAATATGGAGAGTGGGGACTAGAGAGAGTGGGAGTATAAAGAGTGGGGACTAGAGAGAGTGGGGACTAAAGGGAGTGGAATAGTGAGTGGGATAGTAACTGGGATAATAAGACACATAGAATTGAGTAGGCTGGTTAGGATGGTGGGAATGAAACGGGAATAAGGATTTGGAGATACAGTAGTAGGATATAGGATAAATACAACATAGGATGGGTGGCTGCAAGAGGATTACATGAAGGAGTGTAAGTGAATCTGTGTGTGTGTGTGTGTGTGTGTGTGGGTGTGTGTGACCAATTTGCACTGGTTACTCTGTCCTTACTGTTTATATTTTTCTGCTTCCCATTAATTTGCACGTTGCAGGTGGCCGTGAATTTTTTTGCCTTATTAAGTAAAGAAATAATAGCTGCCTTGGTAGTCAAATTTACCCATTGTCTTGTAACTTTCAGCGAAATACTATATATACAAACAATACCTCCCCCCCCCACAATACTGTAAATAATAATAATAATCATTCTTTTATCTATCAGATTATCTATCTATCTATATATAATATATATAAATGTATGTATGTATCTATATTAAGTATATTAATGCGGATAAAATGTAAGGTGACGCATGTAGGTAATGATGACAACCCGAGACATAATTTTACATTACAAGGTAAAAATCTTACCAAAGTAAAAGAGGAAAAGGACTTGGGTGTCATAATTATTAGTGATCTAAAGACGAGTGTGCAGAGTTTGGCAGCAAGTTAAAAAGCTAATGTAGTTTTAGGCTTCATTGCTCGGAATTTTAAATATAAATCACCAGAAATAATAACGCGCTTATATACATCTCTTGTTAGACCACATTTAGAATACTCAGTTCAACTATGGTCCCCCTTGTTATGCTATGGATGCTGAAAGGTTGGAAAGCGTACAAAGAAGAGCAACTAAATTGATCCCTGGCATTCGTAATTTGATATATGAAGAAAGATTAAAAAAGCTCAACATGTTTTCTCTTGAAAATTGTAAAACATGTGGCGACCTCATCGAAACTTTGAAAATCCTAAAAACTTTGATTAGATCAATTATGAAGATTAACCCCAGTCTGGAACGAGAGAAATAATAGTTATAAACTTAGAGGACAACGTTTTAACACTGAACTGCAAAAGAACTTTTCCAATAATAAAGTCGTAAACTATTGGAATAAACTCCCGGCATCTGTAGTAGCAGCGAATACAGTAGAAACATTTAAACATTGCCTCGACATATGTTTTCAAGAAAAAGGTTTTTAGTATGCTTTTTTATCTTTTCTTTTATATTAGAATTAAGTAGATGTTAGAATTAGATTTCCACTACTTTCCTATAAAATTTCTTTGTGCGTTCTTTATTAACAAACAAGGTGTTATTTTCTATCTGTTTAGCCAACCGGAATATCCGGTGTTAGTGGTGGGTGGGGAAAAGCCTTGTCCTTTATCTATCCTTTCCTTCAACACGTAGTCTAGAGTAACGTAGATAAACAGGTAAACCTCGTAAAAGGCCACTATGGGTCTCTTGTTGCCTGTACTTCCTTTGTATTCATTCCTTCTCTCCTGCCTTCTTTCCTTCCTTCTTCCTTTCTCTCCTCCTTCCTTCCTTCCTTCCCTGGTGGGGGATAGTCTAGTAAGAGGCCAGGATAGTGAGTTCTATATGGATAGGAATAAAAAGAAAACAAATAGATGCTATCCTGTTCAAAAGATAGAAGAAATTATAGAGAAGGTTGACTATCTAGTAGAAAACTCACCAGAGGTACCAACGTTTGTGACACTAATTGGAACAAATAACCTCCGGCTTGATGACACCGACACCATATTAGAAAAGTATAGGAAAAGGATAAGAGAATTCATAAATAGGAGACGGGAGGTAGCAGCATCATTCCTATTTATGATGTTGGCCCTGACTATTTTAGGAAAATGTCGGTCGTCAATCGTAGATGAAAGGCGCTATGTAGGCAGGATAATGCAGAGTTTATAAATATCTGGCACCACTTTTGTAGGGATAGAACATTGTACAGTAGAGATGGCTTGCATCTCAACAGTTTTGGCAAAGCGAGATTAGGAAGAGTGATAGGCGAATGTATAGATGAGATCCCAGTCTCTCAAGACGATTAAAACAATGCCAACACTGAGGAAGTAGATAGACAGGAAGAAAACAACAGGCAGGTAAAAACAGATAGGCAGACAGAAACAGAAATGGATCCGGTGCCAGATCCAGAGGACAACTCCCATCAGGATTTTCACTAAACACATCGCGTTCGGCTCCACTGATAAGACACACGGCTAAAAAACTAAACCTTATATATACAAATGCAAGGAGCATTATTGGAAAAAGAGACGAACTGCTTGCATATGTAAATACCGAGAATCCTGATATAATTAGTATAACAGAAACATGGTTAAATTTTAACAATAAACATTACCTGGCAGAAGTACAGTAGTTATCCCTGGTTATCAAATTATTGCTAACTGTAGGACACAATTTTTTTTTTTTTTTTTTTTTTTATTACTTAGAGATAACATGGCTATAATCAAAATAAACAAAGACAAACACGAAGCATATGATTCTATATAATTATGTCAAACTCAAAGTAAATGGAAAACATTCAATTATCGGTACAGTATAATTATTATCGTCCCCCAAAACTACTACAGAAAATTACAATTTGTAATACGAAGAGATAAAATCAGTAATAGAAAATAAAAATGCCATTATATGTAATGATTTTAACCTTCCAAGAATAAAACTTCAGTCAGGCAACAAAGAAGGAAAACGTCTGTTAAAAATTGTTCGTAAGCTTTATTGAAATCAATTGGTACAAGACCCCACCCTATAGATAATAATATCTTAGACCTTGTTTTAAAAACAAACCTTGATTTAATCAGTTCATGCAAAGTCGGTGAGCTGCTTACAAACAGTGACCATAGAATAATAAGATGTAAAATAAACTGTAACAATAAAATCTGCGAAACTAGTCAGTTAGTACCTAATTATAAAAGAACAAATTTTGATAATATTAGAATTAAATGAAATAATCTGGACGGATTTGCTAAATAATGAAGACGTCGATACGATGTGTAATATATTTACAGAAAAACTCCTGTCAATTAAAAAGAAACATGTACCGAGAATAAAGAAACGAACTAACAACTACAAATCAGTTTGGATGACGAATGAAATTCAGCGAACAATTACGTTAATAATGAGAGAAAGGCATATAAAATATATAAACGTACCGATTCACACACAGACAATAATAAATATGTAGATATAAAATGTATGAGTGAAAGACAAATCAGACTTGCCAAGCGTAACTATGAGAAAAGTATTGCCCTCGAGTTCAAGACAAATCCAAAGAAATTTTACCAGTACATCAGAAATAATAAAAACGTGAAAGCAAGTATAGAACCAGTACTAAACAAAAACAATGTCCTAGTAAATGGGAATAAAGACATTGCAACCGTACTGAATGAACATTTTAACTCAGTTTTTACAAAGGAAAGTGAAATTAATTTGGCAAATGTATTCGCGCCCGTAAAACACCCGCGATACATGACACCCCCATGGGTTGTGTATATACCGTAGGTTTGTAAACAGTTCATACCAGTTTACCAGACACAATATCCATCAAATTCTGCTGACTTGATAGGGTGCTAGGAAATTTCCCTGTAAAGCCCCTGATAGCTAGATTCACTCTGTAATTATTTCTATGCTAATCTCTATGTTATAAACATCACCATATTGTCATCTTGTATACAGAGAAAGGGACAATATATATTTGCTCACATTATTCTTGTATAAACTTGTATCTAACATGTATATATTTCACATATCAGCTAAGCATTATCAACACCATCGTTACAATCTGTCACGTACGATGGTTGTGGTACGTCAGTGAGAGATGCTCTTAGTGCCCTGGCCTGGCCTGGGCTAGAAAGGATCTCCCTCCCTATAGTACTTATAGTTGTACATGTCTTTGAACGACACTAAAGATGTCTGATATAATCTGTAATCTTGTAACCTGATATACCTCAGTAAATAGAGACAAGTCCAAATGTTTATTCTAAACCTTGAGTAATTCCCTTAGTTCCCCAGGAAGACGAAGGTGGTAAGTTCAGACAATGGGTGTTAAGTTGACTGGTGCCAGCCCCTCAGTGTAAGTGACAATGGATGGTAAGATACACCAGCCCATCTAGTAAGTGAGAGTCCAGTAGGTATATCCACAGATAAGCTGAAGGCTGAAATGGACGACACCATGGGTATATAATTTGGTGGCAGCGGTGGGATAAGTACATTTACAGTGTCCTGGTAATTTATTCTATATTCAACAGAATAAGTATTGTGTACGTGGTGGCAGCTGGGGAGTTTTCCTCGTTGGCAACGCTGACAGATCGAGAGCGAGACCAGCAGTACCATGTAGCCAGGGGGTTGCCACTTATTGTGTGCTGTGTAACCTATAACCTACACTATTAAGGCACTTTTCCCTATGCGCATTTCCCAAGAGAAAGAGGATTTTGCCTGTTGTGGTTTCTATCATCTGGGAAGGAACAAGGAAGGACGGACTTCAGGAAGGTGAACAAGATACAGTAGTGAAGGGAGTCAGCCACGAGTAGCGACTGGCCACCATTACTCTGGGTGTGTGTGTGTGTGTGTGTGTGTGGCATCCAACGTATCCTGACGCGACGACACACCTCTTTTTTGTCATCTTAATTTCCAATCTGGGTTAGTTATTTTAGTGAAGATGTTAATAGTGAAGATGTTATTGTGTTCACGTGGGGTTAATGACAGTCAGTTTGTCTCTATATTAATTTTATTGGTTAGAGTTACATTACTGAACAAATAATAAATCATAAACCATTACTCACGTTATAATTATATACTTTACATATAAAGCTTTACAACTAAACCTGGAAAGCTAAACTAGAATATAATCATACAATCATATATATATATATATATATATATATATATATATATATATATATATATATATATATATATATATATATATATATATATATATAGATAGATAGATAGATAGATAGATAGATAGATAGATAGATAGATAGATAGATAGATAGATAGATAGATAGATAGATAGATAGATAGATATTATTCTTTATTTTTTCTTCGTTCAAAAGTATGTGAATTTGAACCTAATGTCATCAATTGTGGTCATTTCTTGCCTCATGTTTTTCTTGTACTGTTTGTAATGTTGGGGAAACTTTTTTGTTCACCAGAGTACATATGTTGCGTGTAATGAGGAACAAATGTCACACACACACACACACCACACACACACATCACACACCACACACACATCTAGTTATACATAATACATGAAATATAATGCGTACAAGAAGTTTTAGATAAGGTGGTTATAATATTAAACACCTTGTAATTGTGTATGAAAATTGGAGGCTTCTGATTCCTCCTGACCATGCCACCATACAACCTCCTTCCATATACAGTAGGTGTGTGTGTTTCGTGGCAATATTTGAAGAACTCATGTTTCTCCAATTTTCTGACTACATCACAGGGTCCCTTAATTATTATATGACAAAACTATTACAATAAATTTCATACAAGGATTTTATATCATAAGTTTGGTTAGTCTATTTTAAGTTAGGTTAGCCAATGTTAAGTTAGGTTAGTGTTAAGTTAGGTTAGCCTATGTTATAAAGTTAGGTTAGTGTTAAGTTAGGTTAGCCTATGTTATAAAGTTAGGTTAGTGTTAAGTTAGGTTAGTCTATTTTAAGTTAGGTTAGTCTATGTTAAGTTAAGTTAGGTTAGGTGAGTTATAAGTGTAAAGTTATAAGTGTTAAATTATAAATTATTATTAGTGTTGATAAATCTGGAGCAACTGATTCCTCCAAACAATTCCAAGCCACAGGACACTCTTAGATATATTAATGTGGCTGGTTTCCTAACATATTTTGGAGGAATCAAGGTTCTCCAATGTACCAAGAGTATAATTATATAATCATAATAATATTAGGTTATAATTGAATGCACATATATGAGAAATATGTGGTCTTATATTATTAAGTAAAGGGGGTGTGGGAGAAAGGGGGGCAGGCTTGGCGGGAGTTTTGGGGATGCGGGAATAGGGGGACAGGCTTGAAGTGGGTAGAAAGCCTGTCCCCCTATTCCAGCACACACCCCCAAGCCTGTCCCCCTGGCTTGTCCCCCTACTCCTGCACCCCCCAAACCTCACCCCAAGCCTGTCCCCTACTCCCACACCCCCTTAATTATAATATATTGGGTTATAATTGAATGCATACATGAAAAATATGTGGTTTTATATTATTAAGTAAATTAATGTTATTTGGTGACATATTAACTTTAAGGGGGGGAATAGTTTTTGTATTTTTTGGAGATTATGATTCCTCCAAACTATTCCAAACAACAGTCCACCATTATTTTTGTTTATCTGGTTCTGTTTACTGGTGTAGCTACTGTGGAGGAATCAAGACACTCCAATGTACCAAATGTATACTCTCTCCTTAAACAGGATTTGGGCTCCATGTGATTTAATACAGTGCTAACAAACTTACAGTCGTGTACATAAAGTTTCAACACATGTGGATAATTCAAAGAAAATGGTTGTCTACTAGTCCATGAAATAACTGGTTATATATTACATTTCAATCATGTGAATTATATTCATTGCTATTCAATAACAATAAATAATTTTTCACGATTCCATTTAGTTATAAAACATATAATAATAATAATTGGAATAATAATAAATAAATAAATAAATAAATAATATTAATATTGTGTTTTAATAATAATAATAATAAAAATATATAAATTAGAATTACCCTTTTAGTATGATCCTATGTATGTTTGTGTGTGTGTGTATGTATGTATGTGTGTGTGTATATATGTATGTATGTTTGTATGAAAATAAAAATACATATATATATATATATATAATTATGTAATCCCACGTAAAAATAATGATACAAATAAAATAGTCTCTGCTATAAATAAAACACCATAGAAAACCAAACATAAGACCACCAAAGAAAACTTGCTATTTAAAGGAGAAACTATAATAAAAAGTTAAGGGTCAATTTTGGTTGGCGTGCAAATCCCGTAGACTTTATTGAAATTCCCGTAGACTTTATTGGCCAAATTTTGATAATTTTGAAGGATTTGACCTAAAAAGGCCAAAATGTCGATCGCATTGAGATATAATGCCAAATTTGGCCTTTTTTATTATTATTTTGGCCTAAAATTCTCGTGTATTTTATTTATAGTAATTGGTTTTCTTTTATTATTTTGTCATAGAAAACGTATTAATTATCATATATTTTTATGAGAGATTAATTTATTTTTAATTTTTATTTTTAATCGGGGTGTGTGGGAGTAGGGGACAGGCTTGAGGGGAGACTGAGGGGGTGCGGGAATAGGGGACAGGCTTTGGGGGGACTGGGGGGGTCACTCTATCTATTTATTTATTTATTTATTTATTTATACTATTGATTTAGTTATATCAATAGTTTATCAAATGTGTGTGTGTGTGAGATAAAGAAAGAATGTATGTGTGTGTGAGAGAGAGTATGTGTGTGTGAGAGTGTGTGTGTGAGAGAGAGTATATGTGTGTGAGAGAGTATGTGTGTGTGAGAGAGTGTGTGTGTGAGAGAGAGAGTGTGTGTGTGTGAGAGAAATAGGATAATAATAATAATAATAATATTGAATACAAATCTTTATTCTGTACAATAATATTAATAACAATAATAATAATAATAATAATAAAATAATTATTCCTTATAATTATTATTTTGAGGAGGTTAATTTATTTATTTATTTATTTCTCTCTCTCTTTCTCTTTCACACACACACTTTCTCTCTCACACACACACTTTTTCTTTATCTCTCTCTCACACACACACATTCTATCTCTCTCTTTCTCTCTCTCACACACACACTTTTTCTTTATCTCTCTCTCACACATACACACACATTCTCTCTCTCTCTCTCACACACACATGACAAAAAAAAAATTGGGATGGAATTGGGCTATTAAAAAAATTAACTTGGGCTATTTAATATTTAATTGGGCTATTTTATATTTAATTGGGCTATATATATATTTATATATTTTAATAATAATAATAATAATAATAATAATAATAATAATAATAATAATAATAATGATAATGATAATGATAATGATAATGATAATGATAATAATAATAATAATAATAATAATAATAATAATAACAATAATAACAATAATAACAATAATAATAATAATAATAATATTAATAAAAATATTATGGTACAAGTAAGGGTGTTTTCCGACATTCAGTGGCCTTATAGTTAGTGCCTGAAATTCAAATCATAAGAGTAAGGTAAATATTCGTAGGCCCTCACCTGAGAGGAATCAATCTCCCGACCAATAGGTTATGAGTCCAGCACACGAACCCCTCGGATGTTGGTATGTTTGAGTAAAAAGGATAATTATATATACTGTATATACTATGCGATATATTTAATCATTTTAATTACATCCAGGGCCTACTGTAATTAATTAACCTTTACCGATCAAACAAAATTAATATCTATAATAATTACACTGTAATAATTAAAACTACTACAGTAATAATAATAATAAAAATATGAATTATCTACATTCTAGTGTATGATTAATTTTGTATGTACTGTATATACATACCGGTACTGGTATGATTAATTTTGTATTATACATACTATATGATTAAATTTGTATTATATGTATGATTAAATCTGTATTATATGTATGATTAAATCTGTATTATATGCATGACTAAATTTGTATTACTGTATATAGTTTTGTTTTTTTTCATTTAATTTTTCATTTTATTTATTTATTTCTTCATTTTGTATTTTATTTTTGCATTTTATATTTTTTATGTATTTTTACACTACTTTTGTCACTCTTGTATGTATAGTATGTACAGTATATATGTATGTTTATATCAGTTAGTATATATATATATATATCACACTATATATATCTTTCTTCTATTCATACTTTTTACTCCTAAAAATTAATCATCACACTACATGTATTATCTTTCTCATCATACTATTATCTTTCTCATCACACTGCTATCTATCTTCCTCCCATTCATACTTTTCCTACATATTTTCTTCATACTATTTCTTCTCATTAGTGTGTAAAGTCAGACATATCTTTTTTCTAGATTAAATTCTTGTATATGTATTTATTTCTACACTTGTAGTGTGTAAATTCACATATATTATTTTTCTAGTATGTAAATTCATATATACATATTTTTCAGTGTGTAAATTCTCGTATATTTTTTCTAGTGTAAATTCTTATATATACAGTACAGTATATGTCTTTTACTAGTGTATATATTCAAATTCAAAGAAAATTTTCATTACATTTCTATATTCTTCCATATCCCTATGAATGTTTTTAATTTTAATTTTTCTATTGTGTTGAATTTTTTTCTTTTCTACTGTGTAAAGTGTGATATTTTGCTTACCACACTAACATCATTAAGTATAAGTTTAATAAGTGCTTTGGCTTGTAGAGTTGTAGGGTGACAATTATTCTCTATGTCTTCTGAATCACCATTATCATTATTATTGTTATTATCATCATCATCGTCACCACGTAATCCCATCTCTGCCTCTAATACTGTAAAAGAGAGAGAGAGATTATTACACACACACTAAAAAAAAGAGTGAATGATACACACACACACACCCATCTCTGCCTCTAATACTGTGAAAGAAAGAAGAGAGATTATTACACACACACATACTAAAAAAAAAGAGAGCAAATTAAACACACACACATCTCAGACTCTAATATTGTGTAAGGGAGAGAGAGATTATTACACACACACACACTAAAAAAAAGAGAGAGAGCGAATTATACATACAAACACACATCTCTGCCTCTAATACTATGAAAGAGAGAGAGAATTACACACACACACAACACTAAGAGCAAAAGATATAATTATACACACACACATACACACACAATACTATGTGTGAAAGAGAGATTATTACACACACACACAACACTAAGAACGGGAGAGAGCGAATTACACACATACGTACACAAATATGCAGTACATTACATGCATAAACACTGACATATCAATGTTATCTTTATCACAATCATAATAACATCAACCCATCTCTGCCTCTCATACTGTGTGAAAGAGAAAAATTAGTGGTATATTCGGGAGAAATTATGCACACACAAACACACACACTACAAAGAGAAGAAAGAGTATATAAATTATTTTCACTTACACACACTACCTCTAAATCAATCAATCCATCTCTTACTTTGTAGTTGTGTTTCAATAATAATAACTACCTAACTAACTTCATAATTAACTAACAAAATAAATAATTAACTAACTAACTACTGTAACTTCATCTCTTACCTTGTAGCTGTTTTTCAATGTCATCAAATGCTGTGGTAATGTTGTTTTGTAAAGCCTGGACGTGGTCAAGTAGATTCAGTTTACAGTTGACGGGTTCAATTCTTTCAGCTTCACGAATGATGGGAACTGAAACTGTACCAAGAAAAATTATATAGCGCCATTGGTATATTTACAGTAATAGTAATAGTAATAATAATAATATTAATAATAGTAAAAATAATAATAATAATAATAGTAATAATAATAGTAATAGTGATAATAATAATACTAGTAATAGTGATAATAATAATAGAAATTATAATAATAATAAGTAATAATAATAATGGTAAAAAAAGTAGTAATAATAGTAGTACCGGTAATAGTAATAATAATACTATACTCTGTTCAAAACTTGTGTTCCATTTTCCTCTATCTATCTGTCTCTATTTCTATCTATATCTTTATATCTATATCTATTTCTATTTCTATCTTTATATCTATTTCTATATGTCTCTATTTCTATCTATCTCTTATCTGTCTATCTATCTATCTATCTAAGCATAAGAGGCCAGCGGAACACAAGTTTTGAACAGACTATAGTAATCCTGGTAATAAACCCAGGTACTTAAACTCCTTCACTTCCTCCATCCTCTCACCCCCTCAGAGTTATCTCACACTTCGTCCCAGTTGGTACTGTACTCCCACTCTGTAAGGTGTAGCAAAGTCAATCCTTTCAGTTTCTGCTCTCTCAAACACCATCACTTTACTTTTACCAACATTCACCTTCAGTTTCCTTCATTTACACACAGACAGAAACTTGTCCAGCACTCTGTGCAACTCCCTTTCTCAGCCATCAACACAGTGTCATCCGCAAATAAAGTTGCCACCAAGGACCAATTTGCTTCATTTAGCCTCAACTTCATCCCCAGACCATTCACTTTTGCTTTCATACGCCGTGCACATCTCTGCCCTCACCTGTCACCACAAGCCACACCTGTGCGCGCAGCCTCACCCAGCGGCCAGCTGGTATAAAAGGGGCCAGGACGCATATTCCGAAACTGTTGTTAATTTCGGCACCATCTAAAATATCAGCCAATCAGGCGCCTTTCTCTCGTCATGACTTCACCTCTGATTAACCAATCACACTCCGAAAGGTATAGACTACACACAGGTGTATTTCCTTGTGAGTTTGGTGAACCCTGAAGGTAGTAACTACTGCAGCCATTACACTATAAACAAACAAACATTACCTTGTTGTTGTGTGTCGATACCTTATACTATAATCAAACAATTAAATAAACATACATTACCTTGTTGTTGTGGTGCGAGGGTAGAGCTGGCTTGAGTCACTAGTTGTTCTAATTCACAATGTGATGATAACAATGCAGCTAATTCATTGCCATCACCATCACTACCAATATTTAATTCATTTCCTTCATCACCATCACCAATATCTATTTCACCATCACCACCAATTATTTCATTTCTGTCACCACCACTACCAATATTTAATTCATTGCCATCACCACCAATATTTAATTCATTGCTTTCATCACCAACAATATTTAACTCATTGCCATCATCACCACCAATATCCATTTCATCAACACCACCAATATTTAATTCATTTCTTTCACTATCACCACCAATATTTAATTCATTGCCTTCACCATCACCAATATTTAGTTGATTGCCGTCACTATCACCACCAATATTTATTCCACCATCACCACTATTTAATTTATTGCCTTCATCACCATCACCACCAATTAGTTCTTTTTCTTCTATTTCCATTTTGATTTCTGTTTCACACTCTGTTGTTATTTCAAAATCTTTACTGCTCTTTTTTTCTGTTTCACTGTCTGTTGTTGTTGTTATTGCTTCAAAATCTTTACTGCTCTTTTTTTCTGTTTCACACTCTTTTGTTGTTGTTTCAAAATATTTACTGCTCTTTTTTTCTGTTTCACTACCCGTATCTGTTGTTGCTGTTGCTTCAAAATCTTTACTGCTCTTTTTTTCTGTTTCACTACCCGTATCTGTTGTTGTTGTTGTTATTGCTTCAAAATCTTTACTGCTCTTTTTTTCAGTTTCACACTCTTTTGTTGTTGCTTCAAAATCTTTACTGCTCTTTTTTTCTGTTTCACTATCTGTTGTTTTTGTTGCTTCAAAATCTTTATTGTTCTCTTTTTCTGTTTCACTATCTGTTGTTTTTGTTGCTTCAAAATCTTGACTGCTCTTTTTTTCTGTTTCACTATCTGTTGTTTTTGTTGCTTCAAAATCTTTATTGTTCTCTTTTTCTGTTTCACTATCTGTTGTTTTTGTTGCTTCAAAATCTTTATTGTTCTCTTTTTCTGTTTCACTATCTGTTGTTTTTGTTGCTTCAAAATCTTGACTGCTCTTTTTTTCTGTTTCACTATCTGTTGTTTTTGTTGCTTCAAAATCTTTATTGTTCTCTTTTTCTGTTTCACTATCTGTTGTTTTTGTTGCTTCAAAATCTTTATTGCTCTCTTTTTCTGTTTCACACTCTTTAGTTGTTATTGTTGTTTCAAAATCTTTATTGCTCTCTTTTTCTGTTTCACTATCTGTTGTTGCTTCAAAATCTTTATTGCTCTCTTTTTCTGTTTCACAATCTGTTGTGGTTTCAAAATCTTTATTGCTCTTTCTTTCTGTTTCACTATCTTGTATTCTCTCTGTCTCTCTCACATGTCCTTCACTCTCTGTCTCTCTCGTATGTCTGTGTGTTTGTTCTGTTTCCTGTCTGTCTTCCGATTTTAGTTCACTCATAATTTCTGCTTCACTTTCAGACTTCAACTGACTCATATCTACTTCACTTTTGGACTTCAACTGGCTTGCTTCTATTACCGCTTTGTCATTTTTAATAACGTCATCACAACATTCACTTTGATCTTTTATTACACTTTTATTATCCTCTGTTGTCATTTCCATCTGAATTTTAATCTCTTTATTATCCACTGAAGATGTTTCTGTAATCAATTTTTTTGGGTCATTAATTTCAACATCAACATTATCCACAAAAGATGCCTTCGTTTTCATTGAATCGGAAATTATATTTTTAACATCTGGAGATACACTTTCATCAGCTTTTGTTTTGGCGTTGTCAGAAATGATATTACTATCTTCAATTTGAGAAACATTTTCATCAGCTTTTGTTTTGGTAGAGTCAAAAATTATTTTACTATCTTCAATTTGAGATACATATTCATCAGTTTTTGTTTGTATGTTCATGGGGTTGATGGTAGCTCCTTGTGTGTTCATGGTAGTGAAGGCTGGTCTTTGTATGTTCATGGTATTCATGGTAGAGCCTTGTAAGTTCATGGCAGGCAGTTGTGTGTTCATGGTATTGATGGTAGAGCCTTGTAAGTTCATGGCAGGCAGTTGTGTGTTCATGGTAGTGATGGTAGAGCCTTGTGTGTTCATGGTATTGATGGTAGAGCCTTGTGTGTTCATGGAATTTATGGTAGAGCCTTGTAAGTTCATGGTAGGCAGTTGTGCATTCAAGGTTGTGATGGTAGATCCTTGTGTGTTCATGGAATTTATGGTAGAGCCTTGTAAGTTCATGGTAGGCAGTTGTGTGTTCATGGTATTGATGGTAGAGCCTTGTGTGTTCATGGTATTGATGGTAGAGCCTTGTGTGTTCATGGTGGGCAGTTGTGTATTCATGGTATTGATGGTAGAGCCTTGTGTGTTCATGGTAGGCAGTTGTGTGTTCATGGAATTTATGGTAGAGCCTTGTGTATTCATGGTATTGATGGTAGAGCCTTGTGTGTTCATGGTATTGATGGTAGAGCCTTGTAAGTTCATGGTAGAGCCTTGTATGTTCATGGTACTCATGGTACAGCCTTGTATGTTCATGGTACTCATGGTACAGCCTTGAATGTTCATGGCATTCATGGTAGATATTTGTGTGTTCATGATGCCTCCTTGCATATTCATAGTATTGATGGTACCTCCTTGCATATTCATGGTATTAATGGTATCTCCCCCTTGCATATTCATGGTATTGATGGTACTTCCTTGCATATCCATGGTAGTATTCATAAACTCGTGTAATGGTACTATGGTGTTGGGGGTATGGTTGGAGAAATTAATATCTTCTTTCTCTTTCTCCCATTTTTTATGCCACATTACAAATTTTGGATGATCTGCGTCCCTGCAAAGACAAAGAAAAGGAATTAATATATAATTTACGCGAGTTCACACACAACACAACACAACACAACACAACACATCACATCACATCACATCACATCACATCACATCACATCACATCACATCACATCACATTACATTACATTACATTACATTACATTACATTACATTACATTACATTACATTACATTACATCACTCACTCACTCACTCACTCACTCACTCACTCACTCACTCACTCACTCACTCATTCACTCACACATCTCTCTCTCTCTCTCTCTCTCTCTCTCTCTCTCTCTCTCTCTCTCTCTCTCTCTCTCTCTCTCTCTCTCTCTCTCTCTCTCTCTCTCTCTCTCTCTCACACACACACACACTCTTTCTCTCACACACATACACATAGGCTATATACATACTTAGCAATATGTAGTTTTAGTCTCAGTGAGTGCAGTACATGTGAGAGTTGTAATACATTGGCTGTCAGTTCATGGCCTCTTCTTATACAGTTCTCCAGTCTCACGTCGCCTCTTGTACTGCAGAACGAAAACCTGTGGAGAATTAGATACAAGTCCAATTAATCGTTTTTGCGTGTGGATATTTAGGGATAAAATGGGGAAACAGGGGGAGATTAGATGTATATTCTAGGGATAAAATGGGGAAATATATGAATGACAAGAGGAAATTGGTTATTCCATTATATTCCTTTGTATTCCTAACTTTATAATTCTTTTGTAATCCTTGGCATTTTTTTATATTCCTTTGTATTCCTAACTATATTTTTTTTCCTTGGTATTTTTCTTTTCTTTGTATTCCTTGGTATTTTTCTATACTGCATTACTTTGTATTCCTTTTGTATTTGTATGTATTTCTAACTTTGTATTCCTTTGTAACTCACCTGGGCAGTATACCTTCTTTAAGCCAATCCTGATGGTGTCTAAATTTATGTGTGGTCCGTTCCAACTTGGGATGATCACACAGAGAACAGATGTATTTATCGGGAACTTGATCCTCACCGACAATGTTATAACAGACGCCATGTTGCCAACACAGACACACATCACACTGTACAGAAAAGAAGATGTAAAAAATATGAAGTGGTTGGTGTGTGTCAAAAACATACATAACTTTAAAGAAAAATACATTATGATAATTGGGTTTTAAAATACTGTACGTGACATTACGAGCTTGATTAAAAAATATACATAACTTAAAAAAAAAATATGATAATTGGGTTTAAAAATATTGTACGTGACATTACAAGCTTGATTAAAAAACATGCATAACTTTAAAGAAAAATATGATACATGGGTTTTAAAATATGTGACATTACGAGCTTGACTCAATTCTGTAAAGATACAAATAGGTAAAGAACACCCACACACACACACACCTGTAACATAAGTCCTTCCTCTTCCGTTGAGCCACACCCACAGTTAATAATTTCATTTGTTATTGCTGTTGCTGTTGTTTCTGAACCTTCAACAACCCATGCATCTGTTGTTGTATCTTCTTCTACCTCTACTGTTGTCCCTGTTGAAGGCTCTGTTGTTGGAAAGAGAGGAGATATAATATGTTATAGTTGTACAGTACTGTTGTTGTTGTTATTGTTTATTTGTAAGGAACGTGAATATTGTAAACCCTCTTTGTACTTTACACACCTATAACAACAGTAGTGTATAATTAGGGTTTACTGTACACATATTCATTACAAACACACATACACATACACATGCTATCTCTCTCTCTTTCCTTCTCTACAATACACTCACATAACAAAAACAACAACAGCACAAGACATGGTAATACTGTACTGCACATTCTCTGAGTGGTATAAATAATAATAATAATGATAATAAATATAACTCACCTTCAATAATAATAATAATAATAATAAAATAATAATGAATATAACTCGCCTTCAACAACAATAATAATAATAATAATACCTTCAAATAATAATAATAATAATACCTTCAAATAATATAATAATAATAATAATAATAATACCTTCAAATAATATAATAGTAATAATAATAATAATAATAATAATAATAATAATAATAATAATAATAACAATAAAACTCACCTTCTGTTTTTTTAACTTGTGTTGTTGACTCAGAAGAAACATAATCTGAAAAAATATATATATATGATTGATTATATATTTAGATTAATTATATACTGCTATGGGTGTGTATAGAACTGTTTGATGTATACATTATGTGTGTACAGGAAACCACACACACACAAGCACAAACACACACATGAACAACAAACTCACCCAGTCTACGTTGTTGTTGTTTCTTGCTGTGTTGTTGCTGTTGTCGTTGTCGTCGTCTTGTTATTCTTCTTGACCTGCTGTCTCGTCTAATGTGAGTGAGTTGTGTGTCTGTGGGTGTGTAGTCAGGGTCATCTACACACACATCCTCGGCGCTGTTGTTGTTGTTGTTGTTGCTGTTGTTGTTGTTTCCTCCGTAGTCTTCAAGGTCGTCTATGTAGTCAGAGAGTTCCTCCTTTACCTCCAATTCTTCCTCCGAACCCTAAAATAAAATAAATAAAATTAACTGACGGAAGCTTAGGTTATGTTAGGTCAGGTCAGGTTATGTTAGGTTGTGTTAAGTCAAGTCAGGTTATGTTAGGTTAATTCAGGTCAGGTCAGGTCAGGTTAAATTAGATTAGATTAGGTTAGGTAATCACTGGGAGGCCTGAAGGGAGGTTTGATAGTGGTTTGATTGGATGTCTGAAGGAGGTCTGATGTGAGGTTTGATTGTGGTCTGAAGGGGTCTGATAGTGGTCTGATGGGTGGTGTGATGCGAGACCTGATAGTGGTCTGATGGGAGATCTGATGGGTGGTGATGGGAGGTCTGATAGTGTTATGTTATGCTATGTTATTACTTATAGATAGAACATATTGGATAATAATGTATGCTAAACTGTATGTCATAAAAAGTACACACAAACATTACATACCAAATCAGTGTCATATTTCAACATGTCCTTTTTCTTTGTAGATGCGTTGAGGGTTTTAATTGTTCCTCTCACTTTGTCTCCAGTTTTAGATTTATCCCTCCTGTCTACCACACCAGCGGAGACGGAGGGAAGGAGAGAAGAAGAGGAGGTAGAGAAGGAGGAGGAGGAGGGGCGAGGTGGGGAAGAGGAGGAAGATAATGTTGTTGTTGCTAGATGGTCAGTAAGTGTTCTAGCATAGGCCAGATCTGCTACGTTAGGTGCTGTGTAGATTCCTTTCTTCAGTATGTCTGGGTGGTAGTGCTTGATATGCATCTGTGGATTATAAAGAACATTATTATTATTATTATTATTATATGTAGGTTAGACAGTGAAAATTTTACCATTATGAGTATTACTTGTAGGTTAGATCAAGAATATCACTTATTATAATTAATTTGTATTAATTGTATAATTAAATTGTATAAATATGTATATATTAAATGAAAATAAAAATATACAGCAATGATAGAAACAAGGAAAATTCTATATAAAATAAGTACAGTAAATATAAAAACACAAATACATACAGTATATAATTTATTATATACAGTTGCTAATAAATACACATATATATAGAAAATTCTTGTATTACTGTACTAACCTGAAGAAGATTTTGTTTTCTGAATCCTTTAGTACAGCCTTCCTTTGGACACGTGTGTTCATTGTGTTCCGTCCTTACTACAAACTCATTGGCAGCTACTGTATAAAAAATAGAAGATATATGGTTAGTGTGTGTGTGTGTGTGTGTTCTGTCCTTACTACAAACTCATTGGCAGTTTCTGTATAAACAATAAAAGATATATGATTGGTTAGTGTGTGTGTGGATGTGTATAATAAGTGTGTGTGTGTGTGTGTAACAGTTTCATTATTTCCTCACTAAAAATAAAGTTTCATTCTTTCTTTACTAAAAAGATTCATTCTCTCCTTACTAAAAATATAATTCTTTCCTTACTAAATACAGTTTCACTATTTTCTCACTACAGTAAACATAATGTTTCACTCTTTCCTCACTACAGTAAACATTATGTTTCTTTCATTCCTTACTAAATATAAGTTTCATTCCTTCCTTATTAATAATAGAACACCAAACAGTAAAAGCCCACCACACTGAGCCTCATAATGTGCGGTTGGTTGATTCAATACGTTCAACATCATCACCACTCCTCACCAATGGCACTATACTCTGTTCACGCTTGGATGGCGGAGAAGCCTGGCCCTCCAGGTGCGGTAGGCAGGTCAAATACTTTTTTGCTTCCCTGATTGGCTAGAGGTGTTCAGCACACCGAGACAATTAGAAGTGCTTCCTTTTTTCATTAATATTTCTGCTAATTAAGTATTATTCATGTATGTTATTACTCACTCATTATCTTAAATAATATATGTGAGCCTTGCGGTCAAAATTCACAGTGACAATTTATTTGGAGCTCGTAATATCTTGATTTGAACATAGAGTGTGTAGTAAAAAGTGAGCGACAGTGAGAGGAAAACAGGTCAACTGGAGGACCTCTGAGTAACCCTTGTGACTTGCCGTGTTCGAAAGCAGACTTCAAGGCTTCTTCATCCATTTAGTACCAATTTTTATACATTTAATTTTACCTATCTTTCGGAAGCACAAGGGGTGTGTTTTTATGCAACGAAAATGTAGAAAAAAAAGTACCGTACACATAAATTCACTACTTACATAAACAGGTTAATATATTTCAAAACCATAGCCAAACAAAGCAGCAGGACTGGGCAGGGAGTGGTGTGTATGTGTGTGTGTGTGTGTGAATGGATTAACAAACCGACACAGGAAGTTGACAGGCGCCTATAGGGACCTGAGATTAGAATATGGTCTAAGGTTGTAAGAGAGAGAAACTTAGATGAAGGTAATAAATGAGGAATAAAGAAAGTGAAATAACTTATGATGTATGCTACTGTTAATGAGAGAAGGAATAAATTGAATTAAAAAAATATATATAATGCCATTAATCTAAATAATTCTATGTAGGCCCTATATGATATGTGGGATAAAATATCATTAGATTATACTTTTATGTGGGATAAAATATCATTAGATTATAGAATATAGAAAAAGAAAGGTTGTGGATCAATCGTGAATACGAGAGAGAGAGAGAGAGAGAAGTGGATGGAAGAAGAAGGAAGGTCAGGTCACTGATGAGATGAACGCTGTTGTGTGTGTGTGTGTGTGTGTGTCTGTGAGTAACTGAAGCTTGTGTGTATGTGTTAAACTGAAGCTGGTATGTGTGTGTATGTGAGTAACTGAAGCTGTTGTTTGTGTGTGTGTGTGTGTGTATGTGTGTATAGTAACATGTGGGATATAATAACATTAGATTATAGCACATGGAAAAGAAAGAGAGAGAGAGAGAGAGAGAGAGAGAGAGAGAGAGAGAGAGAGAGAGAGAGAGAGAGAGAGAGAGAGAGAGAGAGAGAGAGAGAGAGAGAGAGAGAGAGGTATTAGCTACAGGTCACGGAGATTAACGGACCGCTATGTGTGTGTGTGTATGTTTGTGTGTGTGTGTCACCAAATGGACTCGAAACATCCCCATCCCATCATCTGCCAATCAGCAGCATTCAGGAATGTCCCTGAGAGGCAGGGCTTCTCCGCCATCCAAGCGTGAACAGAGTATAGTCACTTGACTGAGTTGGCTCCCACATTTGAAAGGCAGATGTAAGGAGGAAACAGTCCAAGTCATGATATACAAACCCCAAACACTGGCTAAGTTTTTTATATATACTATATATATATATATATATATACAGGGTGTCTGTAATTTTTTGCCCGAAAATTTGGCAAATGCATGCTTTATTAATTCTGAAAAGAAAATACTCTATTGATGTGACCCTTTTTTTTTTTAGTTTCGCAGTAATTAAGACATTTAAGGGGGTGTGGGAGTAGGGGACAGGCTTGGGGGGGGGGGGGGGTGCTGAAATATGGGGACAGGCTTAGATTGGGTAGAAAGCCTGTTCCCCTATTCCTGCACCCCCCTAACCCCCCAAGCCTGTCCCCCTACTCCTGCAACCCCCCAAAACTCCCCAAGCCTGTCCCCCTATTCCCACACACCCTTAAATGTGACAGAACGTTATGAATGTACAGAGGCAGCCCCGTGCCGCACCCCACAGCCCGTTGAGTTGGGGGGTTTGGGGGGTTAGGGGGGTGCAGGAATAGGGGGAGAGGCTTTCTACCCACCCCAAGCCTGTCCCCATATTTCTGCACCCCCCCCTAAGCCTGTCCCCTACTCCCACACCCCTTTAAATGTCTCAATTACCGCTAAACTAAAAAAAAAAAGATCACATCAATAGAGTATTTTCTTTTCAGAATTAATAAAGCATGTATTTGCCAAATTTTCGGGCAAAAAGTTCCGGACACCCTGTATATATATATGTCTGACACTGGACAAACTTCATCAAGCCCGTTACCGTGGCCCAGGTCAATGATCGTGCTGTTTGTCTATGGAGCAGTTGTAACCATACCACACCATTGCCAACACCATGAACATTCTAGCATACCATCCATTGAATGTTCAAATGTGACTCCTGGTGGCCCTGGTATTGATAGGTCCAGGTGTAATGACACACAGGTTGATGGTGACTTGTATTGACGGTGACTGATATTGACAGTTCCAGGGTTTTTTTTTCTAACGTTCCGACACTGGACATTGGCTTCATCAAGCCCATTACCGCGGCCCAAGTCTACTGCTACACACACACACACATACGTACACGTCACGACTTTCAAACTGGTACCCAGCCACAGAGGAAGGGAAGTGAGGGAAATTCCCAAATACTGCAGCTGTTATGGTACCAGGTGTAATGACACACAGGTTAGGTTAGGCCCAGAATGTGGACACCACTCTCAGTTTACATTTGCCACACATAAAACCACATGATGCTCAGTGGGCTTAAAGGACCCTGTGATGAAGTAAAAAAATTGTTGTTAAGAGAGTCCTTCAAATATTGCCACGAAACACCACCTATATTGAAGGAGCTTGTTTTGTGGTATAGTCAGGAGGAATCAGAAGTCACCATTTCTCATACATGATCACAGGGTCCTTAAGACACAAACATTTCACTCTAATACTGTACAACCTAAAACAACAACAACAACACAAATTGATTCAATCATTTTTAAGGGTCGTATGCAAGAAAATGGTTGGTGTTGACGATGGTGTGGTACCAGTATGATGGCTGTGTAGTGTGGGGGCGTGTCTTTCAAGTCATTGTATACTCAAGCTCGTAAATTCGCGACCACATAACCAAATGATTATGTCATCTGCTGGTAACACTGTGTAGGGAAGGTGTCATTGTAGGTGAGAGATTGTATCATGTCACTCTACAATGTTCCAACTGTACTCTGATTCCTCCCCAAATAAATGTTACCAGCTCAAATGGCATAAACATCAACTTATGTGGTCCCAAATAAATATTACCAGCTCGAATGGCATAAACATCTTAGTACGTGGTCGCGAATTTACAAGCTCAGGTGTAGCCTACCAGTACCACACCACCGTCAATACCATGATGAATGTTCTTGCATACAACCTGTTACAAAGATACAAAATGTACAAAAGTTTTCATTTCATCTTACCATGTCCTTGATGTTTGTCACCTTGTAATAAAAAATACAATAATATAAAATTAATAATACATTCATTACAATACAGCCAGATAAAAAAACAATAATAATAATTATATCCAGAATGCACAGTAATTCTATCTATCTATAGCTCTGACGCCTCGTTCCCTCCGGGAACTCCCTCCAAGGGGGTGGCCACGGCAGAAGTGTCTCCAGTTTTCCCTGTTCCAACACTCCCTCCTTACTTGTTCAAACCCTCCTCTGACCCTTACGTTTCTCTCCTTTACATACTCTTCCACTCTATTCTGCCATCTAACTGGTGGTCTGCCTCTCACACCACATCCCACAACATCACTTCCATACACCTTCTTTACAAACTCTTCACCTTGCATTCTCTCTACATGTCCAAACCATCTTAATGTATTACGCTTCACTCTCTCAACCACTCCACACTCAATACCAAATGCCTTCTCACTCATACCACATCTCTCGTACACACTCTCATTACTTTCTCCATCCCACCTAGACACCCCACATACTCCTCTCAAGTAGCTCATTTCCACAGCACTTATCCGAGACTGATGAGCCTTACTCCATGTCCATGTCTCTGATGCATATGTCAGTGTTGGCAGGATTATACTGTTCCTCAGTCCCCTCTTCACCTCCATACTCACACTTCTACCCTTCATAATCCTTCCCAATGATCCCATGACCTGTCTACCCTTCACTGCTCTCTCCCTAATTTCTCCTTCCATACTTCCATGTTTACACATAACTGTCCCCAGGTACTTAAACTCCTTCACTTCCTCCATCCTCTCACCTCTCAGAGATATCTCACACTTAGTCCCAGTTGGTACTTCCACTCTGTACGGTGCACAGTAATTATTCTTGTATTATAATTCTGGTACATTGGAGTGTCTTAATTCCTCCATAGTATGTCAGGCAACAAACAAGACCAGTTGATGATAATAATAATAACAATAATAATGAATATAATAATAATAATAATAACAATAATAATAATAATAATAATAATAATAATAATAATAACAATTTTAATAATAACAATATAAATAATAATAATAAAAATAATGGTTTCCTGTTGTAATTGTTGCTCCAGATTTACCACCTATTGTACTTACATGTTGACACTCATTAACACACACATACATGCAAATGCTCATTAACACACACACATACAAACACATATGGAGACTCATTAACACACACACATTTAAACACTCATTAACACACACACATTTAAATGATCATTAACACACACACAGGCAAATGCTCATTAACACACACACACACACACACAGAAACACATATGCAAACACTCATTATCACACACACACAGGTTAACTTACGTATTGGTTCTTTCTTGATTGTGTGTTTCTGTCGCTGCTGTTGTTGTTGCTGCTGCTGTTGTTGTTGTTGTTGTTGTTGTTCGGGCTTCACTGCGTCATCTCTCTCATGTTCTGTGTAGAGAAAGTAAGAAAAGTTGATTACACACATGCACACACACACACACACTCATTTTACACTCATTGCAGACCACCAATACATGTTTTCCCAGGCTTGTATGTATACTTCCCTAAACTCAACCCTCCATTATTGCGCCTAATTGGTGCACCATAACAAGAACTGCGATAACAAAGCACCCGCCCTACTTTTTGCTCCTACAAACCTATTTTAACCATTTTCTTACCCTTTTAACCCATAAAACATGAAACAAATCATGATTAATCAATATAAATGACAGAGCATTCTTATTTACCATAATTTATTATATGATGGGCTTCAGCAGATGCACTCATCTGCCAAACTGCTGGTTTGTTCATTAGGCTAGGGAGGTACTGTATCATTCAAATCCATTCATCTAAGGTCAAGATACACCATAAATATAAATTAAAGCAAAGTTAATACTTTATTTTTTTAAATTTTGATTATTTTTAAACAAGATTCAATACAATTTGAAAATATAAAGCCTGTAATAACCTCACGAAGTAACTAAAGAAATTAAAGGATAACGACCAAGTCATAGCTATGATGAAAGAATGGACACAGTGTTGGTGGAAAAACGAACACTACTTCTCTCATATATACAGTATAGAGTAAATGTGATAGAATACCAATACTCGAGTCACATTTATGAATGTGACCAATCTCCCTGTTGAATCATATTTACAGTTATCACGGTGAATTATTGTTTTGGAAGCTTCAATGTTAATAATGTATAAGATGTGATATTATACTGTATCAAATGTGATCCGAACATGTCCAGCGATGCCACATGCACTCCACAGCCACCGCAGGGGGTAAAGAAATACTGTACCTTGAGGCAACTGTACAAAAAAAACTACAGTGACATTATATTTCATATTGTGTTGAAAAATGTGATTCTGACATATTTTATAACGAAATTAGTGTGAAAATGTACTTAGATGTGTAAATAGAGTGTAAAATTTAATTTTGAGTTGCGGTCATTCTGAGGTGGCTACCCATCCTACACAAGTCCATTTAGTCTTCACAAGTACATCAGGAGACAGCTAAGGGTTTGTACTTTAATTCACTGTATCATTTATTTATGTAGTGTGAGTGGTTTACATACTATGTAGCCTACATGTATTAGAAGTCAAGTGTGTTGTTGTTTACATTGTGATCACAAGTGAGGGAGAAAGGCCGGAACTGCAGAGCTGCCAATGATTGGTAATGCCCGTGTTTTAAGGGTTAATGAATAAATACGTGGAGTCACCGGGGAGATACCATCATGACCAATGCATGTATGGCTCAGTGGCTCGCTTGGCAGTAACGCAGCCAATTATTTATCATTGTTGATGATATAATATAACATAACATTGTTAATGGATAATGGAACACTATGTAGTCACCGTGGTAATACCGTCATGACCAATGCATACTCGTGTGGCTCCGTGGCTAACTTGATAGTGACGCAGCTAATTATATATCAGAATATCACTATTTTTCAGACAATAAAGTTAATTAATTCAAAATTAAAAACATTGAGTTTTTATACATACCTGTTATGGTTAAAGCATAACTGTATATACTGTCAGTCGACATAGGGTGGAAATGTATGGTATAGAGATGGTAATTCAAATTTTATACAAAATTAACTTGCGGCACTTCTCAGGCTATAGGCATTTGTGATGATGCACTCGGAATGTCTACACTTAAGTCGGATATACTGTATATCCAACTTATGCGAGGTGTCTGAGACACTGACAGCATCCAAATTATCCGATATCCGACTTAGCAAGGGTTTAATGCAAATAGTTTGCAAAAAACTGAAAACCTTACAGAACTTAAATAACTATGAAACCTACTTAAGGGGATAGTATACTTTTGGTACATTGAAATGCCGTGATTCCTCCAAAATATGCCAGGAAAAAATACCAGATGAACAATATTAAGTGGTGCCCTGTTGCTTGGAATAGTTTGGAGGAATACAGAGTTGCTCCAGATTTAAAAATGACAAAACCTATTAAGGGAGGGATACAGTACTGGTCAATCTGGAACAATTGATTCTTCTAAACTATCTCAGGCAACAGGGCACCATTAATTTTGTTTATCTGGTTCCGTTTCCTGATATACTTTGGAGGAATCAAGACACTCCAATATACCAAAAGTGTATTATTACTCCCCTAATTAAATGATTGACAAAAAAATTACCAAAAAAATACAAACCCCATTAAATTCTACACAACACAAAACAGACAAAATGAAAAACTTAAATATATTTCATAAAAACTGCTCAAGTCAAACTTACGCAACAATGGTTCCTTCTTGAATAGTTGGTGTTGTTTGTGACGTGTGTGTGTGTCTGTCAGCTTGGGGGAAGAGCTCTCGGAGGTAAAAGGCTGTTCCTGCTTTACTAAATCATCTTTGGGGTGTTCTGTGAAAAGGGAAAGAGAAAGAGTAAGTGTGTGTGTGTTCTTACCTATTTGTATCTTTACAGGATTGAGTCAAGCTTATAATGTCCCATATTTTAAAACCCAATTATCATATTATTCTTTAAGTTATGTATGTTTTGACACACACCACTTCTGGTAATTTGTTCCATTGGTCTTGTGTGTGTGTGTGTGTGTGTGTGTGTGTATAAATAAGGTGTAGTCATCTATTGGGACAAAAGAGAAGCTACAGTACTAACATCACCACCAAGCTCCACTGTCTCATCTACAGTAGTTCAACACCCGATAATCTCGAGGCCTTGCACGAGTCACGGGCTACTGACACTCTACAGTCCCAAGGTTGAGGGAAAAACAAAAGTGTAGGACCCCAGACAAACAAGGTATCCAACTCCAACCTTGAACTTTTAGTGTGGCCCCCAACCAACACTCACTCCCCTGTACTGTAGTAGGGATACCAGGTTGACTACACCATCATACTGTATGCAAGAATGGTGGGTGATGGAGACGACACTTCCTAACACCAATACTGAGATTTAAACTTAACTAAATAAAATCCAACCTAACCCAATTACCTGTGTGAATAAAAGTAAAGATAGAGATAATTCATTATAGTCTATGTTGTTATAATTATATATCCATCCATCTCCTCCTTACACCTCTGACTTCTGAGACCCCTATATAGTCTATGTTGTTATAATTATATAGTCTGTGTTGTTAATATAATTATGTGTAAATTGAAACTCTACTGAAACTCAATTAAACTCCTGAAACTCAATTAACACTACTGTAACTTAAAATAATCAATATAAATATGCAAGAAAATATCTATGCAAATTGAAACTCTACTGAAACTTAATTAAACTCTCCTGAAATTCAATTTACTCTACTGAAACTGAATTAAACTCTTAAAATTCAATTTATTCTACTGAAACTCAATTAAACTCTCCTGAAATTCAATTACACTCCTGAAACTCAATTAAACTCTCCTGAAACTACATACCTATGTTCTCGGTCTTGGGAATTATGGGTATCTCAATCTTCATACGAGGGGGGTGGGGGGTTCCAGTTGGCTTCATAACAGCAGCTTCAGTTGGCTTCATTACTTCATGGGGTTTCATTTCAGGCTTTTTATTAGTGCTTGTCACAGGCTTTATTTCAGGCTTTTTAGTGCTTGTTGTAGGCTTTATTTCAGGCTTTTTATTAGGGCTTGTTGCAGGCTTCATTTCAGACTTTTTATTAGTGCTTGTCACAGGCTTCAGTTCAGGCTTTTTAGTGCTTGTTGCAGGCTTTATTTCAGGCTTCATTTCAGGCTTCTTTGTAGTAGTGGTTGTAGTAGTAGTTGTTGTTGTTGTTGTTTTCATCAAGGGTATTCTAATGGGTGATGTGTGTGTGTTTTTAGTGTCTTTGCTTTCTTCTTCTTCTTCATCTTTGATCTGTCAACATTAATAAACTATATATTAATTTATCTTTACCTATCTATTTATTTATTTCTCAATTCTCTTCCTGCTACACACACACACACACACAATGGTACTGTATTATCATATTACACACACACACACACACTGGTACTGTATCATATTACACACACACACTGGTACTGTATTAATATATTACACACACACAGGTACTGTAACGGTACCACACTATCGTATACACCACTAATGTTCTTGAATAATACTCAAATTAACTAATACACAAGTACAGTCTTATATCTATTATTATATTACATTATTATATTATATCATTATATAGTAGGGGCTCCTACAACACGTATTCCTATAACGCGAAATACATACAGTACAACGCAAATTGGCCGCATACAACGCAAGTCAAAGATACAGAATGGTTCAAATCCGCGGGCATCATGTGAGTATGACGTCACACGTGCTGTGGCTGTGCACTCCCTCCCACCCGTCAATGGTCGAGGGTAGCTCATTCCACAGCCTAGCATTATGAGCAACTGGCAGCCTTTTTCATTATAATCCTGCATTGCTGAGTTGCCTGCATTTTTCAAAGCTACACACCCTCCTCTTCCTTCCCTGTCTCTCCTCTTCCTTTTCTTTCTTTCTTATACTCCTTCTCTTTCTCTCTCACTCCCCTTTTTCCTCCCCCCTCCTTTACCTCCCACTTCTCCCTTTTTCCCTCCCCCTTCCCCCTCCATTACTCACCTCTTTCTTTGTTTCATCATTATCTGGCTGTCTTTGTTCCTTTGTTGTTGTTGTTTGTTGTTTGTTTGTGTGTGTGTCCTGCAGGTGGAGCTCCATCACACCTATAAACAGAGACACATACGGAATAATTATTAAGGGGAAAATGTACCAATACAAAAATATTAGTTAGTGTAAAATATATATAGAATAACAATAATAATATACATATAGAATAGTTGATAAAGAAAAATATTTAGAGAATAATTATTATAAAAAATAAAGAAGATTTACTGTATATTATAATCATTAAGGGAAAATGAACCCCTAAAGACCGCAATTCCTCGTGAAAGCCTTCACCCTCAGCCACAAAAACCACCTGATTTTTTAAGTTACTCTAAGGTTAGTTTTGTTCTTGTAGGTTTGTAGAGCTTTATTTTACACACCAGAATATGCAAACAAAAGTCCTCTATCTCCACTGGTTAGAGTACAGCAGCACATCAAAGTCAGAAAATAATATGACAGTTACCCCCCCCCCAAATAACATACGAGGGCATACGCATGTGTTACGCATGTTTAAAATGTGTAGATGCACGAGTATGTGTACCTTGGTGTGTGCTTGCATATTTGTGTATGTAAAACGAGTATATAAATGCACTGAAATAGACAGAAAAGGCAACATACAAGTCATTTTTGCATACAACTGTGCATACCTGTGATAACGCTAATGCACGCATGCACAATGTATGGGAGTGTTTGAAAGTGTGTTAAACTTGTGTCCAATGGCTGATAAGAGCTAGGGGAGGCAGAGAGAGGCTGGGAGAGGGAGAGGATGACAGGCCACGAGTGATGGTATTGACTCAGATAACACCGAGTGAGGGTGGATGTACAGTTGCGGGCAGTTGACTCGAGGACACCTCATTCAGCATATTGGTGAATGAGGTGGCCTCGAGTCATCTGCGTGTAACTGTACTTTGGCCACACCCACCTCCACCAAATGGGGGGGGGGGGGGGGGGAGTCAGCCAATCTCGACCAAATACAATAGTCCAAGGCTAAAGCTAACCTTTGGTACCACTGCTGTGGTATATATGTAGCCCATGCAGTTATAAAATAAAGGAGTCAATCGGTTTTGAGGCCAAGATTTTTTTTGATAGGTCTTTAGGGGTTAAATAAGAAAATTAAACTACAGTATACATAAAGTACAGTAAGTTCACCTATTGCGTGGCAATATGGGCGACAGCAGAGCTCGCGTACATATAAATAGCTTAGTATGAATACATCTTTATATGGGAAATATTACATATACCGTAGGCAACCACTGCCTCACACTGACAATTTACAGACATCATATATGCCAATATACAGGGTACAGTGCAGTATTTCGTAATTGTGATTTGATTATGAGTCACAGTAGCAATGAATATAAGTTGTTACCAAAGAAATAGCAATACAGAAGAACACTAAAAGTGTGAGATAGGGATTCCAAGGTGGCCATGACAGTATAATGCGGTCCCCATTGTTCCTTCCCGCTACCACACTACCACTACCCTCACCCACCACCATCACCACTACCACTAATACCCTCACCCACCTCCACTACCATTGCTTTCAATGTTGATCTCATTTACTTCGTACATAAATCCTTCAAAGTCAAGGGCGGACACAACTGAACGCATAATGATAGATACATAAAAACAATTGTTGGGTTACTGGCACGACTTAGCTGTTATCCTGTCAAGAGCAGAAACTCCATAACTTCTCATAGTCTGCATGGGCTATATACAGCCAATGCAATGGTAACACTGGAAAGGCATGTGCTAGAACTAGGACTGACAGTAGTAACACCAACTCTAGCCAGCGTGGGCTGGTAAGCGCTTATACCCCACACACTCCAGCCACCCCAACCCTCCCTCACTAAAAAATAATGGCCCTATATTGTGGCTGGAAGGGGGGGGTAGCCTTCGATAAATATTTTTGGTCTTTTGTTATTCACCTCAAGCTTTAAAGCGTGTGACAGGAATTTCTTCGTACGCTTGTCCTTTGGCATGAAGACAGGAGTTGGTCGGTAGGGTGTAGGGTTGGGGGCAACAAGTCGGCGACAATGGAGAGGGGGGTACACAGGACGCGAGGAGGCGGGAGACTGACTGAGGGGTCACAAATCAAAAGGTCCCAATGCTCCAAATTTTAAAAATGTCATAAATTGCCTTCAAAGTTTGACAATGTTTTCGTGTGCGGCCAATAAGAGTGGAAAAAGTATTTGTTTTGGGGAGAAGTTTCGACCATACTGCAGTGCCGGAATATCCTAATATCCACCACCACAGGCTAGAGGATGGGTCAAAATAGTGCTATCCATAACAAAATGGTTTTCGCAGGGGTAGTGTGTTGGGACCTTTTGACAAGCGACCCATCAATTTATTAATAAGGAGGTAATAAATGAGATAATAAAGGAATAAATATCAGAAAAAAAGGATAAATAAAAAAGAAAAAATTAGAGAAATTAAGGATAAATAAATAAGGGAAAAAGCAGAGCAAATAAAGTCTGACCTCTCATATTCTTAATTTATTAATAAAGGATAATGAAAGGATAAAACACAAAATAAATCAATATGTCTGACCTCTCATATTTTTTGCTGAGAACTCCAACTTGTCTAAGTGTAATGGTAGACCAAACTCATCCTTATCTTTATCTGTCTTGGTCCTTATCTTCTTATTATCTGGTCTGAAATATTAATAAAAAGATTAATTAATATATGCATAGTGAATTAAAGGGTTTATTAAAGGGGGTAATATTAATAAACATTGAATTAATGGTGGGGCAAGTTTAATATACGTGAATTAAAAGAGTATATAAATAAGTTGTAGTCATCTAGAAGGACAGAATAGAAGCTATGGTACCAGCATCACCACCAAGCTCCACTGTCTCATCTAGTGCGACAACCAATAATCTCAAGGCCTCGAAAGAGTTACGGGCTACTGACAGCCTACAGTCCTGAGGTCGAGGTTAAAAAAAAACAAAAAAAACATGCAAGAAATGACCCCAAGGTGTTTGTACTAGTGCTTTCTGTCCCATCAGCTAACGACTGTACACTGGAGTGCCTTGATTCCTCCAAAGCGTACCAGGAAACAGGACTAGATGAACAAAAATAATGGTGTCCTGTTGCTTGGAATAGTTTGGAGGAATCAGATGCCCCAGATATACAAATCAAGGTGCTCAAATTAACCAAAAGTGTACTATACCCTTATACAATATATTATATATAACATATGTTATATAATGTGTGTGTATGACGGTGTGTATATAACTTAAACAACACTATAATATATAAACTTATGTAATATAATGTACAGTGAAAGCCCTTTTATCCGGCACCAGTGGGACCGATAACGTTCCGGATACGAGAAAATTCCGGATACAAGAAAGTGTACTTTAAAATTACGTTACTCTATATTCATTCACAAGTTAAGTTAAAGTACAGTTAAATATCGATCTAATGGACCCCAATGCAACTTATTTCGGTAGGTACATTATTTACACATCATTACATAACTATTTATGTATATACTGTATACAGTTGACTCTCAAATAAATCCAAGGAGTTCTTATACATAAAGAGCGAAATTATAATAAACTATAATAAACATGTCACGAAATGATATCACTCGTCTGTGAAGTGTGTGTGTGTTGCCACCACTTCCCCCGTGCTCCTCCCCCCCCCCTACCCTCAGTCTCCATTCACCCTGGCTCAAGGTCAAAGAAATATAGGCCTAGCATGCCTTGTGTGTGACTCGATTTTAGTAATTATGAGTTAACCACCAGCTTCAACACTCATCAGTCATGTCAGGTGGTGCATTTACAAAAAGGTAGGCCATATCCTTCCATATCAAGATGGAAGGTATTTCTCGAACAGAGAAAGGAGAAGGAAAACCAGAGTATGCATATTAATAAAATGTAAACAAACGATATCACGCGCTATCTCCCCCCTTCCCCCTACTCTCCCCCCTACCACCACACATGACGATGACTCATTTCAGTCATGAGTTGTCTGCGAATTGTTATATGCATTTAATATGCTTAATACGAATTGTAATACTGTATTTACATTTGTAAAGTAACAGTACAGTGTACACTTCTCTTCACTTTTAACACTTGTCACTCCCTCCTCACTCTGCGCTCTGAGTGGGTGAGCGTGACAGCTCTTTTTGGCTATATTTATCTTTATGAAAAAATGCCGGATACGGGAAGTTGCCGGTTACCAGAATGCCGGATAAAGGAGCTTTCACTGTATATCCCTGTGTGTATACAACTTAAATGTTTATAATGTACAGTACAGTATGTCTCACTTTCCAATGGTTGTCCCGTGTGTTCTTTTCGTACAACCTTTCTTCCAACCATCAGCCATGTCTCGTAACACCATATTAGAACCTGTAATGAAGAAAAATATTAGTATAATATTAACATTAATAATAATAATAATAATAATAAGAAAAAGAAGAAGAATGAAAATGATTAAAGTAATAATAATAATAATACTTACTGTGTGGTAGTGGTGAGATATCCAATGATTCAGTAGTGTGTGGCATGTTTTCTTCATCAACTAACTCTCTCTTACCACCACCACTAGCGCTGGATTTCCTCGCAGGGTGTATTGTTTTTGGTTGCACCTGCATTGAGCGTGGTGAGGGAGTGGTGCGGTGATACTGAAAAGAAAAGGGACAGTTTAGGCCATATTCACATAAGGTATTTAATGCTGTACTGTACACACAAAGTGTTTTCAACTGCACAATTATTGTGTGTGTAACATGTGCTGTCCTAATTCCTTGTGGAGTTGTTATGAAAATACAGTGTGTGTAACATGTGATGGAATTCACCAGAGTTGTTATGGTAACACAAAATGTCACCATTACTGTGTGCGTAACATGTGATGGAGATCACCAGGAGTTCTCGTGGTAACACAAAGTGTGTCTCGTCATTGGTTAGTGTTACTCAACGAGACAACACACTGAGTTCAAAACATAATAGTAGTAATACGAATGAGTTGACAAGGGAGTTATACGGGAAACTGGACACTCTAAGCCGTGGTCGAGTCTATCCCGCGCGTACACACAGACACACTGCTGATTCGCGGGCAAACATGGTCCACTTCAACTCGCCCTATCTCCACAACTATTCATCGTACAGCCCTCCCGATGGTACCATTGGAAAGAGGAAGAGTTGAAGGTATGCAAGAAACTATATTAAAGTCAGTACACTATATAGGTTAAGAGTGAGACCGTTGTGAATATAGGGGAAATCGAGGAATTTTGACGCGAGCAGCAGGGTAAAACAGGGAGGCAAATACCTATTATCCCGGGCGGCTGGGGTTGATATGGCTCACCTTGTATTTTCGCTTTTTCTTGAGTGATCTAAAGAGTTCTTCAACGGCTGCTTTGCGTTTGGGTTTTCTCTTCTGTTCAATAATTTCAACATCAAATATACTCTTCTTAACAGGTGCTGGTGGTGGAGCTGGTGTTGGTGCTGGTGCTGGTGCTGGTGTTGGTGCTGGTGTTGGTGCTGTGGTGGTGGGGACATCTTCAACTTCTTCACCTGAAACAATGAGTAAAAATATGATGTGTATGTGTGTTAATCTCTTCCACTTCTTCAAAATAATGAGTGAAAGTATGAAAATGTTTGTGTGTGTGTTAATCTCTTCCACTTTACCTGAAATAATTATTAAACCTATGATATACAGTAGTATGTGTGTGTGTGTGTGTATGTATGTAATACTGAAGGTTTTTACTGACCTTTGGCTGATGTGTGTGCATGTGTAGGGTATTATAAGTTGAGGTGTGAGTGTGTGTGTGTAATACTAACATCTTCTACTAACATTTATGGTGTGTGTGAACAGTCGGGGGCAAAAGTCTTGTCACCACATCTACCAAGTCATACTGTATAGTATTGTATGGAAACTTAAGTTACACAGACTCCTAAACTTAAGAACCAGACAAGTTTATTATTATTGGATATTGTAATTCTGTATGGTAAATGTGTTCGTTCCATAATTAGTCTTTATAATATCTATCAAGATACGCCAAGTGAGGCAACAGGACTATTGCCGCTGATTGCACATTGAATGTTTAATTCTACTAACCCATACGTTGTGTGTACATGTGTGTGTGTTTCAGGACTGAGTATGTGTGTGTATATACTAACGTAGATGGTGTGCATAATGTGTGTATGTGTGTTGGGGGGGATAATGACAGTATATATACTAGCCTTTATGTAGTTTGTGTGTGTATGTGTGTGTGTAATACTAATATCAACTAACATCAGTAAACTCTAAACAGCAACACTACACAATGACATGTAGCCATCATAACAACAGACGCTACATATTATACCCTCAAATAAACAAGTAAAAAATCTCATCCATTGTCAGACCGTCAGATAAACCACATCATTCACAACCTCAAACACTCACCCTGATGATGGACCAGTTATCAGATATAAGAGACTTTTCCCACTGGCTCAGACACTACACCATTCACAAACAGTTAAGACAAATCACATCATTCACAACCTTAAACACTCATCTGCTTGTGGCTCTGGGAATATTAGTAATATACACCTTAAACACCTAGGACCATAAGTCATACAAGCACTTAATAACATAGTACCAACTGGAACGCAGAACACCGCTACACACCACACCTCACCATTAACAACACCCCTATACCACACACACACACACACACACAAAATGCTTTGCATAACATACAACATATTTATGACATTCAAACAACATAATATCCCTGCCATCAAAAACAAATGCATGCAAAGACTAAACACCCTCAGATCACTTGCCAGTACAACAATTGGACAGACCAAAGAAACCACATCCACAGTGTACAAACAATATATCCGATTAGTGATGGTTTATGCAAGCCCTGCCTGGGCCTCAAACCCCAGAGACTCACCTCAACACCCTTCTTACGATACAGAATAAAGCCCTAAAGATAACCACAGGCTGCACAGCTACCACACCTACAGACCATTTACACCATGAAACAAAGGACTACCTTGACATGAAAGGCACACAAACACTTGCTGCAGCCTCCACAAACCCACCCCATCCCCAACACTATATGGCAGAACACACACATGCCATGGAACATCAAAACAACACCCAGTACACGATACCATACACAAATCTCTTACACCCTGCCCACCCCAAACCAGTCTCCATAAACATATTCATACTCAAATCACTCACAAATCCATCCAAACACTCAAGAACAACACTCAGCTGCATGCACAACCTCCTGACATCCACCCATTTGAATCCTCCCTTCCCTGTGAGGACAGAGTCCATCTGGCCAAGCAGCTGTGTGGCCACCACCCGGCCCTTCTGACATATCAGAAGCTGGATGGAGCCAATGTTGATGCCTGTTTGGATGCAACACAGCACCCCATTCTATTAAACACATTATGGAAGACTGCAATGTACCATCACTCAGAAAAATTTATGCGTCTTCTCTAGCCAGTTCTCCTTCTCTCCCCGTCGCGTTGATCTGGTAACACTGCTACCAGATCTAAGTGACTGGGAGAGGAGGAGAGCTGGCTGGAGAAGACGCATAAACTTTTCTGAGTGATAGTACACAACCACACCCACCAACAACAGAACATACACTCTCTGAGGGTACAGTACTGTAGAAAAAACCCTTCCTCTGGGGCTTGGGGCTGCTTGGCCAGACATCTTGAAGAACTTCTTCAACAACAACAACAACTAACCTTTATGATGTTGTGTGTGTACATGTGTGTGTGTTTCAGGACTGGAACCCCTGGATTCAGCTGAACTTGCAGATGTTGCTGGTGGTGAATGTACAAAGGAATCATCATAATCATCATCGTCATCATCATCATCAAACCCAATCCCCTGCAACAAGAAAAATTTGTTATTTATATTTTACATAAAAAAAACTAAGTTATATTTTATAACATTTACATATTACATAATTATCATCCAACCCTAGTTAAGTTTTACACAACATTTATCCAATAATTTAGTTAGTTATAATACATAACACTAACACTCTTAGTTACATTTTACTTTACACTCTTAAGAGACCCTATGATGTAGTCAGAAAATTGGAGGTTAGCAAGTCCTTCAAAGTTTGTCATGAAACACCTATATTGAAGGAGCTTGTTTTGTGGCCTAGTTAGGAGGAATCACAAAAAGCCACCAAGTATCATACACAGTCATGGGTCCTTAAGTTATATTATATAATTAAAACACCTACACACAACTATCTATATAAAATGGGACAAAGTTGAGTAAAGGAGGAAGAGACAGTAAGGGAAAGAGATAACTGGATAGGAATGAAAAGGAAGGAAAGGGGAAGGAAAAAAGGACAAAGTTAAGTAAATAACAAAGTGAAGGGAAGGGAATGAAAGAGGAAGGAAAAAAGGACAGGGTTAAGTAAATAACAAAGTGAAGGGAAGGGAAGGGAAAGAGGGAATGAAAGGGGAGGAAAAGGAAGGAAAAATGCGACAAAAGAGAAGGCATGGGAAGCAATAACTGGATAGGAATGAAAGGGGGAGGAGAGGGGAAGGAAAAATGGGACAATAGAGAAGGAAAGAGAAGGAATAACTGGATAGGAATGAAAGGGGAAAGAAAAAAAAGAGACAGGGTTGAGTTCATAAAATTATCAAAACACATTGTGAAATTTCCTTATATACATCTAACCATCACCTTAATTTCTTATAAACAATAAACACTGCAACATTACCAATTTATACATAATCATCCACATTATGTGCATCTTTTATATATTAAAAAAAAAAACATTATCATCTTCATTTTTTAAAAACGCATAATAATTACCGTATCTTCATTTTATACAAACAAAACAAACATCAGTATTTCTTTTATAGAAATAAAAATTTAAATTTTCTATATACAAACATATAATTATCTTCATTTTTTACAAACACATAATTATCTACACTTTATACAAACAAAACAGGAACGTCTGTACAATGTCTTATATAGAAATTAAAATATAATTATTTCAATTTTCTATATACAAACATATATTAACAAAACAAAACATATATTAACCTTACCTTTGATTCCAGTTTAGTCATTGCAGCAGAACGGACAATTTTTGTCATACCATCAAAGAACAGAACTTCATATTGATCTGAAAATTAATATAAAATTAATTACTGAAATGCTAAATTCTAATATAAAATTAATCAATATTGATCTGAAAATGAGTATAAAATTAAGTAATATTGTTCTGAAATTAATATTGATTAAAAAATTAATATAAAATGAATTAATATTGATCTGAAAATTAATATAAAATGAATTAAATAAAACTCCAGCAAGCATGTAATAATGTGAGAGGATAATAAGTGTTGTAATTGGTTCACCGGTATGTCACATGATTATTATAAAAAAATAAATATAAACTGTATAATAATAAATTATATACAAATAAAGGGGCCTTGTGATGTACAGTAGTCAGAAAACTGGAAGTATACGAGTCCTTCAAATATTGCCACGAAACACCACCTATATGGAATGAGCTTGTTTCGTGGTATGGTAAGGGGGAATCAAAATCCCCCAGTTTTCAAACACGATCACAGGGTCCTTAAGGGGATACAGAATACTTTTGATACATAAGAGATTAGGAGTGCCTTGATTCCTCCAAAGTATGCCAGAAAACAGAACCAATTAATAAATATAGTAGTATCCTGTTCCTTGGAGGAATCATTTACTACAGATTTACCACCAACAACAGTGTACAGTACTGTACTATATTATACCCTCTTAACACCACAGATATTCTTGTATACGATGGTGTAGTATTGGTACCATGACTCTGTAGTGTGTGTGTGTGTGTGTCTATGGAGTCATTGTATCGGTACTATCACAACATCGTCAACACCACAGAATTATATTCTTGAATTTGGCCCAGATCTCTCATACTATAATGATAATTTCGTTTAATGAGGTAATTCATTTTTGTTAGATTGGAGTGCTATGATTCCTCCAAAGTATGCCAGGAAACAGATTCCCATGTCCCTTTTCCATGGGATGTGCTCCAGCCCCTAATTTATTTTAATTTGTTTATTTATTGCAACCAGAGCATACTGGGGGTCTGTGGGGAAGGAGGCTATTCTGCCCCAGGAGAACATTAACAACAACAACTGTGAGAGAGATGGACTATTAATTATTATCATTATATCAACTTACCATCAGGTAATATTTTGGCAATGCTGGCTTGATAACGTTTACCATCTGCTGGCCATCTGGCTGTTACTTTCTCACCAACACTAAACTCAACAGTACCACGCCTCTCTTTCCTGGGGAATATAGAAAGAAATTTATAAATAAATGAATGAGTGAGTTACTTAATAAATAAATAAATAATAGTAAAAGTCCGAAAGTTCAGAAGGCAGGGAAACACGAGACTTGCGAACTTTCAGTTTTTCCGAAGTTACGGGAGTATACCTAAAAATGGCCCTACCATTCTGAAAAAAAATTAAATAATTAGAATAATTAAAACAGAATACATTTTTGTGGTTACCTGTACAATGCAGTAAATATCTGAAGGTGTTGAGGTGTAATCCATATGTGTACATGTTAAATACAAACATTAGAGTCACATAAGGTAGACATAAATCTTATACTGTACTGTACTATACTGTACAGTACTCTATTTCTTTAAGCTAAATTTATACCAATACACTGTAATTTTTTTTTTTTTTTTTTTAAATATATGTTTTCCTTAAATTGAACAATAATTTATCAGCCAAATACCTTCCTAAGTATCGAGCATTCTGAAGTTTTGGATTCCAAACTTTTGGACTTTTTCAGTAATTAATAAATTAATAAATACTAATATGGATGTGTATAATACTGTTTGTAATGAGTGTGTACAGTAAACCCTCTTTATTTACACACCCATATACAATAATGCCTTGTTTTGCATTGTTGGTATTATGGGTGTGTATTATACTGTACTGTTTGTAATAAATGTTTGTACAGTAAGTAGTTCTTCATTGTCTTATGCTCTTCATTATTTTTTTACATTATCATATCTGGTTATTCATTGCAGTGTTATGAAACATTTGTTGGTGTAAAATGAAGTTTGATAAACATATGGTGACTTTAGGACCCTGTGATTGTGTATGAGACTTGGTGGCTTCTGATTCCTCCTGACTGTGCCACGGAACAAGCTCTATACAAGTGGTGTTTCGTGACAATAATTGAAAGACTTTCTTTACCTCCAATTTTTTTATGACTACATCACAGGGTCCCTTAAACAGTTCTTCAAAATTGTATACATCAATTATAATATGTCAAAGAGGGCACTAACACTCCATGTACAGCCGGCAGCATAAATTCACGTCCATCTCATGTATTTGATAATGCTATTATGCCCAGATAGTTGCATTTTAAACCAGTTATTATTCAAACAACATATGTAATTTACCACATGAAAATAATATCTGTCATCTCTGCATTCAAATTATGTTACAACATTACTATAGCTCATACAGTACATATACAGGTGGAAATGAGACCAACCTATGCTGCCGACTGCACTTATTTTCATTATTAGTTTATTACAGTACCTTGCAGAAGTTCGTAGTAAAGGCCTGATTCGGGTCGAGTCCATCTTGAGCCACTCATCAAAACGATTAGACCAACGCTCATAATGTACCAAGATGTCTAGTTCACCCCAGTCTACTTCTACTATCTTACACTGGTACCTGGTCAAGGAGAGAGGGTTAAAAGATGTATAAATGTATACTGTATGAGGGTTTTCTCTCTCTTTTACACTGAATAAAGAAATAAAGAGAGACAAGAATAAATAACAGGAAAAGTGGGAGAAGATTTGAAACACGGGACAAAAAAAAAGTAACTATGCCAGAAAACAGACACTATCAATACTACTAATAAGGGATCTGTTTCCTGTCACAGTTTGACGGAATCACAGATCTTCCAATTCACCAACAATGTTATACTCACTCTCTTTATCAACTCTCCCTAATAACACTCCTTGTATTCAACTACTCACCAATTATTATCCCTTGAATCTAATACTTGCAGTCTTGCTCCGGGTACAAAGTCAATGCCTGGTTTATATACATGTAATTGTCTGGCCATTGAGTTAGCATGTACAATGTCTGCACGACTTATTAATGTGTCCATCTTGTTGCCCTGTGGAGAGAGAGATAATGGTAAATTAATATGTATAAAATGGCTTAATTACTATGTACAAAAATAGGTTAATAAATATGTGATTTGAAAATAAAAATGGTTGATTAATATGTGATTTGAGGAGAGAGAGAGAAAGAGATAATGGTTGACCCCTACAGGCCGACGGACCACGTTTGTGGTTCTGCAGATAATGTATAGTACATTCGAGCCCATGGACTACGATTGAGCGCCAGCTATAGAAAATAGCATGGGCTATATTCAGCCACTTCAATGGTACCACCGGAAAGGCCTTGGCTAGATCTATCACATTCTGGGTAGTAACACTGTCTTTGGGCTGTTTTGGTTAGTGGGTGAAGTCTAAACTCCCACTCCCTCCAGCCACCCTAACCCACCACCAAAGACCACATTCTTAGGACCCTCCCATCCAATCCTTGCCCTTCCCTCTCCTCCCTCTGCCAGACAAAGAGAAATGTATTTGGAGTGCATGAATACGTACGTTAATCCTCATATGCAGCCGCACGAGAGTATATCTTCAAATGTACCCTCGTGTATGCATGGGAATGTGTTTTGTATTGATGTCACGCTCACTCCAGGTGATATTAGATATATACAGTTAAACCTCGTTATAACGGACTAATAGGGGGGAGAGGGTGTCCGTTATAGCGACAAATTTTTACGAGAGGGTACAAAAAAAAAAAAAAAAACGTATGTACGCAAATTAACACAAAATACAGATATATCTACATAAATAGGTATGTAGTGATGTGTAAATAATGTACCTAAATGTTATTTACCTTGTGTGGTGGAGAGATGAGCATGCGTGGTAGTGGTGGTGGTGGTAGGGGGAAGGGGGAAGATGACGCGATATCGATTGTTTACATTTTATTAGCCATACTGTACTCTGGTGTTTCCTTCTCCTTTATCTATTCAAGAAACACCTTCCTTCTTTCTGTTTTGTAAATGCACCACCTGGCATGACTGTTGAAGCTAGTGGTTAACTCGTTATTACTAAAAACGAGATAGTCACACAAGTTGACAGGGCAGGTTAGGCCTATATTCCCTTGACCTTGAGCTATAGGGTGAATCGAGACCAAGGATAGGGGGGGAAGGAGCATGGGAGAAGTGGTGGCAAGTGGCAACACACACACGCGCTTCACAGATGAGTGATATAATTTCCTGACATGTTCATTATGATTTCACTCATTTTATATAAGAACTACTCGGATTTATTCGAGTCAACTGTATATATACATAAATAGGTAAGTAATGATGTGTAAATAATGTACCGGTACCTATTGTATAATGTAAAAAGTATAATAGAAAAAAATAGAGAAACCAAAATTCAGACAAATTAAAAAAAAAAAAATCTCCAGCGGATTGCGTCCGTTGTATCCGAAATCCGTTGTAACGGTTTCCGATATATCGAGGTTTAACTGTAGTTATACTGAAATACGTATATTATGCCTTACAAACCACTTCTTTTATTGAGGTTTTGTGTAAATATTGCGTTCATACTTGTTCTCTGTGACGTGTTGGGGGAACCTTTTAATTTTTTTTGAACTTTGACGCTTTGCCATATGCAAACCAGTGGACTTAGGAGAATTTAGTTTTCAGATTCTGGTGTGTAAGTTTAAGCTCTATATACAGCCATGGTGACACAACACATCCCTGTCTCAGCCCTACACCAATATCAAAACTCTCACTTAGATCACCCTCTACCCATACAGATGCTGTTGCCTCTGCATAAAAGGCCTCAATACCTTTCAGCAAGAACCCCCCCAACACCATAAATTCTCAACAACTCTGACATAGATTTCCTATCAACCCTATTGTATGCCTTCTCCAAGTCCATGAAGGCAGCATACAACTTCCTACCCTTCCCAATATATTTTTCCACTATTGATTTTAATGCAAATATTTGGTCCACACATCCTCTACCCTTTCTGAATCCTCCCTGCTCCTCACTAACTTTATTCTCTGTTACTTCCATCAGTCTCTCAGTTAGAACCTTCCCATACACCTTCCCCGGTACACTAAGAAGGCTTATTCCCCTATAGCTACCACACTCCTCCTCACTCCCCTTCCCCTTATACAAAGGTACAATTATAGATCTTTCTCCAATCCTCTGGCACCTCTCCCTGCCTCCAAGTCAATGTGCATATAAACAACATCCACTCCACTCAAATTTACTAAATGTATCTATAGCTCTGACGCCTCGCTCCCTCCGGGAACTCCCCCCAAGGGGGTGGCAACAGCAGAACGTTAAAACATTAGTCTGCAATTTGTTTGAGTTATCCACATGTGTATTAAAACTTATGTCCACAACAGTACAACACCTTTCAGTAAAAGATAATAAATAGAATAATACACTACTTAACCATATGTGTATTGAAATATACTGTATATCCACAACTGTACAATACCTTTCAATATAATAATTATAATACAATAATACATTACTGTACTGTACTTACTTTATCACCACTGGGAGAAAATCCTAAGAAATCTTCCTCTTGTTTTGACGATTCTTCAAATTTCTCCTTTTTCACTTTCTCAGTCTTGGTTGGCGCTGTAACACAAGATTTGTGTGGTAAATATTTCACTACTTTCAAAATCTATTTAAATTTACTTTAGGATATATTTCACTACTTTCAAAACTTATATAATTCTAGGTAGGTGAATATTTCACCAATTCCAAAACTTATTTAAATTTAGTCTGGTAGGCTATATATTTCATTACAGTACTTTCAAAACTTATATAAATTTAGTTTGGTAAATACTTCACTACTTTTAAAACTTATATAGTTTGGTAAATATTTCACTACTTTATATACCGTACTGTACTGATATAAGCTTTTTTATTTTACTTTTTTTTTTAATTATAATTTTTAGTATTGTAAATGTTTCACTATATTTCATATTTTCTAATTTCTGATACAAGCTTTTATTTTCACTATTTTCACTATCTTTTAAATACTCTCTTTTCTATTACACTTTCTTTCATTACAAAGTCTAATATACAGGGTGTCCAGAATTTTTGGCCCAAAAATTTGGCAAATGCATGCTTTATTAATTCTGAAAAGAAAATACTCTATTGATGTGATTTTTTTTTTAGTTTAGAGGTAATTGAGACATTTAAGTGGGGTGTGGGAGTAGGGGACAGGCTTGGGGGGGGGTGCGGGAATATGGCGACCGGCTTGGGGGGGGTAGAAAGCCTGTCCCCCTTAACCCCCCCCCAAGCCTGTCCCCCTATTCCCACACACCCTTAATTAAATGTAACAGAACGTTATGAATGTACAGAGGGGGGTTAGGGGGTGCAGGAATAGGGGGAGAGGCTTTCTACCCACCCCAAGCCTGTCCCCATATTCCCCCCCCCCCAAGCCTGTCCCCTACTCCCACACACCCTTAAATGTCTCAATTACCGCTAAACTAAAAAAAAAAAAAAATCACATCAATAGAGTATTTTCTTTTCAGAATTAGATAGATATAAAAAATAAAATAAATAAATAAAATAAAGGAGGGGCTGCATGGTTCAATATGCATGGGCTACCAGGGCTATTGTTACTGACCACCAGGGGTAACTAAGCTTTTGTTTCAGTATCTCTTTATGATAAAGTAGAGGGCTACAAAATCCACCCACCAAACTATGTTATAAAATAAATCACCTCAATGTCTGTCTTATAGCATATGTAAATTATTTATTTATTACTTTACCTGTGTGACCACTACCATCACCTTTTTTATGGCTGGCAGAGTGGTTAGTGTGCTGGACTCATAACCTATAGGTCGGGAGATCAATTCCTCACAGGTGAGGGCCTGAGAATATTTACTCTTCCTATTTGAGTTTGAGGCACTAACTATAAGGCCACCGAACGTCGTAAAACACCCTCACTGGTACGGTACTACAACACACTTAGGAGGGATTCTCACTAGTCCGTCACCGTCGATGATGTCACAAACACGACGGCCTACCAGGTGAGTATCATTTTGGAGGAGATGAGCTCCGTCAAGGGCGACGGTGTTACTTCATCCCGCCATTAGTTCCTTACTAAAACAAGATACACAGCAATGATCTACACTATCATTGCTGTTCTACTGCTTTTTGATGAAGTATAAAACCTGCCAGCTAGGCCAATAAGACAAAGGAGGAGGGTGAGAATAATGGTTACACCAGCTGCTGCTGGAGTGATCTGTGTCAGGAGAACACAGTATTGTCATGGAGGCTGATATGAACACCTTCCATCAAACCTACTACATCACCCTAGACACTTTCTAGTAACTTCTGCTGCTAGTTGGTCCTTATATAGAAAAAACAAGCCCCGATGTTTAGAGATCAGCCTGTGATGTACCATGAGCTGAGCAGCTGAGATGCGCAGTACAGTACTGCCAGGATGTGCGCTGTTGTCACATTTACAGATTCACACAACAAAAGTTTTCACATCGCATGAATGACCACACTTTGTGTAGTCATGTAAATATTTATTATACTAACATGATCTCATTTCTTTTTCTGTGTACAAATGCTTAAAATTCAAGTCGTGATGTGTGTGTGTGAGTTGCAGTTGACCTGGGTCACAGTGTCGGAACATTAAAAAAATCAAATAGACCTAACTGATGCTGAAATAAAGACCTGGAATGTCCACCACATTATTATTGTCAAACATACTTCCTGTGAAGGATTGTTTCCTAGGACGTCCACGTTGTCTCTTGGCCGGGGGTGGTCCGGTGTAGTCGTCGGAGGCCACACCATCGTTGGTTTGGGAGTCACCCACACCGACGGTCGGGTTTGTGGTGTTGGGTGAGGTGAGATGATGATGGCTGGTGTCCAAGTCCATGCTGCCAACACTATCCAGGTCACCCAGAACTTCTTCCAGAGCTTCCTCCAGGTCCAGGACCGGTCCCAGACGCTCCTCTTCTTCACAGTCAACTGGACAACTGGTAGACCTGGGCCACGATAACGGGCTTGATTAAGCCTATGTCCAGTGTCGGATCATATAATAAAAAAAAATAATAATATAAAAAAAAAATAAAGACAGGCTGTAAAAAATATAACAAAATAATCAAATATAAAATATAATAAAATATATAAATAGTAACATTATAATATAATGATAAATTAATACACTTCATATACTGTATGTCTACTACATAATACCTGTATACAGTATGTCTAGTGTATAATATATGTCTACTGTATAATATAATGCATACTGTATAATACAGTTCCCACGTCCTCGTATACACAACGGATGTTCTTGAATGTGGCTCCATATGTCAGCTCAACCCCATCAATTATTATTACAAGGTGCTGCAAAATTATACATATGTTGTTCTGTATTACCAAGATGTTTACTACAATGGAAGGAAAGTGATGCAGGATATTTGATTGTAACTGTATATAGATGATAACAACAACAGCATATAGCAAAGGTCTACTGTACATAGATTATAACAAACCCATAACAACAACAACAATAGTATATAACAAAAGTCTAATGTACTCAGATTATAACACACACACAGTACCGTAACAAATTAATTAAAAGAAGAGATAAAGATGTACAGAAATATAATTTTTGAAATAGAGTACATTAATAGACTAATGGAATAAATTACCAGAAGATGAGGTGTGTGTCAAAAACATACATACATACAACCAAACACACACAGATTTTGGTAAATATTGCGATTATCTGCATCCTCGATTTTCACACTTTCTGGGAACCAAAATCACCCGTTAATTTCCATTTTTTTACTTTGTGGAAATATGCAAAATGAATGAATATTATCCAGCTAGATCCCAGTATTTTGCCCCGGTCATTTCCTGTACTTTACCACGGTTATTTTCAGATTAGATTGTCCAGGTTAGGTCCCGGTAGTCTGCTGTGATCTAGATTTGGTTAGGTTAGGTCAGGCTAATTTCAAACTGCTCCATTTGAATATACCCTATCATGGAAATGGGGCATTTGCGTAGGAAATGCCATAGACGAAAATAGTCTTAGAATGGACTAAATTAACTAAGTGGGTAATGGGTAAATTTTTACAAGTTACCACAACAGGATTTCACTGGATTTTTTTTTATTTTCTAGAAGGATTTAGTGTGACTACCGGGACCTAACCAGGGCAGACTACCGGGACCTAATCTGGGAAGACTACCGGGACCTAACCTGGGCAGACTACCGGGACCTAAGCAGGAAAAAATATACAGTAGAAATTAGTCAGACCTCACCTGACCTAACCTAACCTAATCTGGACTGGGACACACTACCGGGACCTAACTTGGGCAGACTAACGGGACCTAACTATAAGAGGTAATTACTGTTATGCAGCATTTGCAGAAGAAATGGTATATAGAAAAGTGGTTTGTAATAGTGAAATATAAACACTGGTAATAGTAACATTTTTGAAATCGAGTTGTCGCAACTTGTAAAAATATTCCCTAGTATTTATTCATTGTATAATATAAAAGATTTATTGGACCGTATTCAAGAACATCTGTGGTATATACGATGGCTCTGTTGTACTATAGAGTGAGTTGTTAATAGTAAATAAAAATAATAAACATACCTTGTTTATAATAGTGATAAGGGCGGCTAGAGCTTCTTCTTCTTGGGTATTTATTGTGGCCCTGAAGGTTCTATGTGCTATGTGTGGGTGATTAGATATTTATATTCTGTGTTGTTGTGATTTATGTAGAAATGTTCTGTGTAAGGTAAGTTGTTGTGATTTTTGTAGAAATGTTCTGGTGTGTGTTATGGCCAGACTGGTTGTTTATACAGTGTTGCCAGAGCAGCGTCATCTGAATAATATCACATGACAAATAAAGGCTGTAATACTAATATCGTACATCTTTGGTCAATTATATTACCGTATTCTATTACAAAATAATATTCGCGGTACAAAAATGTTACTACATTCAATTGGTGGTAATTAAAATAGTTTAATTATTAATTAATGGTGTCAGACCACAGGGCCAATGTCAGAGATACCTAACTCCTGTAGGCTATACCGATAAACAAACCTGTAAACTTATTAATTACTCGTAAGCATGTAACATTCTACTATCCAAAACGCCTACGTCACTTTTAATAGACGCCTTTGGGTTGTTGATGTTGTAAAAGAAAATTCCTAGATATATTTAAGGTCTCATGGGCGGTCGCTGTGACGACGAAAAAATAAAAAATAAATAAATAAATTAATAAATAGAAAAACATTAATGATGACGACGAAAAAAAAAATATATATAAATAAATAAAAAAAATAATAATAATAAAAAGTTAGTTATTACAAAAAAAAATAATTAATAAAAAAAAATGGTAGGTATTTTTACAGTAAACCTGGGTTCAGTAAAACGTATATATTAGTATGTTTTACCACTAATTAGGACCATTCTAAGACTATTTTCTTCAATGGTGTTTCTCTCGGAAATGCCCCGTTTTCGAGATATGCCCAGTTTTCATACCCCATACAATCTTGGGGGAGAGCCTGGGAATCCGGGGTTTTGGGTGGGGGAAAACACGCTGTACACTATGGCGTTGCCTTTATAATACACTTCTTAACTTTGTTTCTCTTAGAAATGAATCGTTTTCGAGATATGCCCCCGTTTTCATACCCCATACAAACTTGGGGGAGAGCCTGCGAATACGGGGTTTTGGGTGGGGGAAAACACTATCAGTGTTGCAAATGTTGTAATATTCACGCCACTTGTGGCTGTATTGGCTATATTTTGTTTTGGGAATACTGTGTTTGAGCGTCCTGTATCCATCTACGTTCCTGGATATTTACCCGGTAACTACTTCTATTTGTTATACCGGTTTTATGCCCAGGTTAGGCCCGGTAGTTAGCCCAGGTTAGGTCCCGGTAGTCTGTCGTGGTCTAGGTTAGGTCAGGTCAGGTCAGGTTAGGTAATACTAATTCCCAAAATAACCATTTGATTAGAATATCTAGCCCAACCCAAACCAACACGTGTTGTAACGCTGCTGTTTGGGCTATAATTGTATTTTATTGTATCGGTCTCGAAAACTTTGTTATTTCGCTTTTATTTCCTGTTTCAAGTGTTTATTTAAGACAATTACATATTATAAAGGCAACACCATAGTGTACAGCATGTTTTCCCCCACCCAAAACCCCGGATTCCCAGGCTCTCCCCCAAGTTTGTATGGGGTATGAAAACTGGGCATATCTCGAAAACGGGGCATTTCCGAGAGAAACGCCATTGAAGAAAATAGTCTTACAATGGTCCTAATTAGTGGTAAAACATACTAATATATACGTTTTAGTGAACCCAGGTTTACTGTAAATTTACCAAAAAAATATAAAAAATATATATATTATTAAAAAAAACAATTAAAATTACTAATTATTAAAAAACGACGGTGGCGGCGGCGGCAGCGGTGGCGGCGGCGTGGCGGCGGCGTGGCGGCGGTGGGGCAGCGGCGGGGCTGCGGCGGGGGGGGGGGCAGTTACGGCAGCGGCAGGGGCGGTGGCGGCGGCGAGGCGGCAGCGGCGGCAAGGCGGCGGCGACGGCAGCAGGTGGCGGCGGCGAGGCGGCGGCGGTGGGGCGGCAGCGGCGGCCGCGGCGACGTCGGAGACGACGACGAAAAAAAACTGTATACGATTTTAGAAATAGGCATATAAAATACATATAAAATACATAGTAGGGTAGGATATGGCAGCATCTGGCAACTTAATCACCCACGCTAGCAACACCTGGCAGTCCCAGCAACCACCCACGCATGCGCAGTATGGACTCATAGCATTCTTCACTTTATTCTGCTACAGCGGCAGCGGCGACGACGAAAAATAAAAAAATAAAATAAGAAAATTAATAAATAAAAAAATTAATAAAAAATAAAAAAAAGTTAATTATTACAAAAAGAAATTAAAAAATAAAAAATATATATATACTAGCACTGGCTTCGCCAGCCACGGCTACGCCGTGGGTGCTTTTGCCTGCGGCGCTGCTCGCTTCGCTCGCGGCTCGCTTCGCTCGCGGCTCGCTTCGCTTGCCCCCCCCACCCCCACTCCCTCCCCACCCCCACTCCCTCCCCACCCTCACTCCCCCCCCACCCCCACTCCCTCCCCACCCCCCTCCCACACCCCCACCTCACGCCCCCACCCACACCCGCGCCCCACCACACGCCCACCCCACCCACCCCCCACCCCAGCACAACCCACACCCCACGCCCCCACCCACACCCCCACCTCACGCCCCCACCCACACCCACACCCCCACCTCACGCCCCCACCCACACCCACGCCCCACCACACGCCCACCCCCCACCCCCACTTTTTTTTTTTTTTTTTTTAAGTAACTTTTTTTCTTTCTTTTTTTTAAGTAACTATTTTTTTTAAAGTACCTTTTTTTTAAAAGTACCTTTTTTTTAAAAGTACCTTTTTTTTAAAAGTACCTTTTTTTAAAAGTAACTTTTTTTCTTTTTTTTTAAAGTAACTTTTTTTTTTAAGTAACTTTTTTTTTTTAAAGTAACTTTTTTTTTTAGAGTAACTTTTTTTTTTTTTTAAGTAACTTTTTTTCTTTCTTTTTTTAAAGTAACTTTTTTTATAAAGTAACTTTTTTTTTTTTTTTAAGTAACTGGTTTTTTTTAAGTAACTTTTTTTTTTTTTAAATAACTTTTTTTTTTTAGAGTAACTTTTTTTTTTTTTTAAGTAACTTTTTTTTAAAAGTAACTTTCTTTTTTTTTAAAGTAACTTTTTTTTTCTTTTTTTTTTAAGTAACTTTTTTTTTCAGCAACTTTTTTTTTTTTTTAAAGTAACTTTTTTTTTAAAGTAACTTTTTTTCTTTTTTTTAAAGTAACTTTTTTTTTTTTAAAGTGGGGTGAGCGAAGCGAGCAGCGCCGCAGGCAAAAGCACCCACGGCGTAGCCGTGGCTGGCGAAGCCAGTGCTTGTATTATTTAAAAAATAAATAAAAAAAAACTAATTATGGAGCCTAGCTGTATTTATAATGCTCGTCTCTGATTGGTCAATATCTCCAGGCAACCTCCGTTCACGCTTATCTTTCCCAAACCAAAGCATTGCATTTCTCCGAGGTACACTTTTTTTTTTTTCTTGATGCCTCACTTATTTCGCTTAATATCTACTTGGCACTTTGGTAACCTAACAGAATAATGATAGAGAATTACTTTTATCGTGAAAAATATATCCATATAATTAAAAAATATACGATTAAATACGAGTTGTAGTGAAACAAGTAGTTAAAAATGTTTATACTCCTTTTTTTATATGCCGATATTTATTTATAAATATTACGCTACCATAATAAAAAATGGGTGGATGATGTAGAGAAATTCCTCCTTCATGTCATGGTGGTATAAGATTGTAGATAAGACAGAAATTATAGCTGGAAACGTAATTTTAATGCCAAGATTTCAATGTCACTTAATATCTACTTGGCACTTTGGTAACCTAACAGAATAATGATAGAGGATTATTTTTATCGTGAAAAAAATATACGATTAAATAGGAGTTGAAGTGAAACAAGTAGCTAAAAATGTTTATACTACTTTTTTTATATGCCGATATTTATTTATAAATATTACACCCACCCCTAAAATCGGGGCTCGCTGCGCTCGCCCCTCTACCCCTGCTGGTTACCAAGGATAATAGACTATTGCTGCTGGTTACGCTCCCCCCACCCCTAAAATCGCGGCTCGTTGCGCTCGCCCCTCTACCCCTGCTCTCTTGCTGAAGTGAGGTTACAATTTTGCAGAGTTTTCTCATGTATTTTGGCAGATATAGGTTCAGGTAATAAATACCTTAACAGGACGTCATGAGGTTGAGGTTACTGTCTAATTAAGGAGCCCAAATCTCCCCCATTTGACACCAAGCGAAATCCATTCCCCGCGACGGGGTCGGAGTGGGACGTACTTGGAAGAGCCCTTGAAGGCAGTTCAAGGCACTAATATGCAAAATCATCCGTGATGTTGACGATGGCGTGGTACCGGTACGACGGCTCTATTGTTTTTTTCTATGGAGCCATATCGTACTGGTACCAGCAGAGTACAGAGCGGGTCATCCGATGATATTTTAGCCCAAAGGGGTCAGACTTTGGATGTTAATTTTTTTTACAACAATAACAATATATTAATTTATAGAAAATTCTACACCTGCTCACATTATACTTCATAGACAGGAAATTGCGCAATCCAACAAGTGTGGGAAATACAAAGATGCAGATATGTCTAGTGATTGTATTATATTATATATTAAGTGCCTTTCCTTAGCGATATTCATCCATATTATTATAATTCCAAGACGGAAACGTGGTAAACATGTATTTAAATTTTCTTTTGTGTCATTGATATTACCTTGATAAATAAAGAATTGGAATTGATTCATTGGAACCCGCCAACAAATTCCCGCCATTTCATATTTGTTGATACTTTCCGTTGGTTCTCAAGCTATATATTCATCACATCATAAATACGTTTTGGCCATAAGCCCATAACACAACGGACTTGTAGTACTTTTAGAGAAATTATTTTAATGCAAATTGTGAGTTAGAAGATTAAAGAGTGGAATAAAAATATCAAAATAAAGGCGGTCTTTTAGCAGCACCAGGACGCTCGTGGTTTCGAACACCCAGTCATCCAGCTCCAATTTTTTTTCCTTTGTAGCCCTCAAAATAGACCCCAATGCCTCTGTTACAAGGCCAGCCATTCCGACTGACGAAGCCACCGGATAATTTGAAGCCAGGGGCCGAGGTGTACACCATACAACACACTGGGGAGAAATTTGTTAACAAGAGGTAAATGCCCGCGCCGGTCCCGTTCTTGTTTACCCTGTCATTATTCCTTCCTCTACTCGTGTTTTCTCCATCTCTCCTTATCATATCTTTCCTCTCATTGACCCCAGAGTTTGGTGTGAGTTCCATGGGTGTTGTCAGTGGCTGGGGACCCCTAGTGGATAGGGTTATTTACGTGAAAAATGGACAACTCTGAAGGGATTGGTGGTCAAATTATGTGGTGGAGGAAACAAGATGGAGATATTGTTGTTGTCATTTGCCAGTCCACCTCCCACTCTAATTACTCGCCCGATTCCATCCCCAGTCCTGTGCTCACATATAATTAATTTCTATAAGTTTTAGGTCTGGGGTAAATGTCTTCTTCCTATATTTTGGCCAGGATTTGCAACTTGTCTACTGTTTTGTAATTAAATTAGGTGGTTAATAATAGGTTTATATAACCTTGAAGCCACATGGACCACTCTCACCAAATATTCATGACAATATATATATATTTTAATGGAGAAAAATGGATGTAAATTATATGAGTGCTATAATAAAGTAATTTATGGTATTGTACATATTAATTTTAGACTACTTAAAATATACCTTGATAATTAATTAAATTGAGATTGCTATTTGGTAAGATTTGTTATATATTTTTAGCATAAAGACTTTCGAAATATTTTAAGATTATGGCACCAGATTTTGGAATATGTTTCTTGGTCAGATGGAGAATTGATTATATAGATGGATTGCATTCTCATATTACATCAAAACTTGTCAATGTGTGCAGACCTATTTGGGATTATGGGGGGGGGGGGGTAATTTTTTTTTAACTGGTATAGTACAGTACAGTATAGTAGCCTAGGCATGTGGCATGTATGGCTTAGCTTAGTGGAATTAATTTTCGCTTCCTAGATATATCGTATGCTCAATATATAACTTGTTATTGTAGGTTAGGTCAGAATAACTGTTCAATACTATGAATTAGGCCATACAAGGTACCGAGTGGCTACCATTCAGGTTAGGATATGGTCAAGTAGATTCTTATTAGGTTTTTATATCAAACTATGGCATATTTTATGAATGCTGTTTTAGGCTCACACACATCTCTCGCTCTATCTGTCATATTTAAAAAAATGGGACATTATATTTCCTGTATTTAATTGATGACAGCTTGATCCACCAACCCAACACTCCCAATCTGATGTAGACCAGGATTGTTTTCTTCCTTACCTGTCATTCTAGTCTTAGTCACCTTTAACCTAATGCCCTTCATCATTTTCCCAGATTTTTAAAGATTTGATTACTGTTATTCCAAGTGATTATGAAGCATATAAGAGTGCAAAAAGGAACACCTTGAGGTGGTTCGGAGCGTATGGGAGGCGAGAGGTTGGTTAAGAGAGTGTGCGAGAGTGAGGGGGAGGTGGAGGTATGGAGGTGAGAGAAAGTGGTATGGGGTGGGAGGAGGGACGTCAGTTAACAGGGAACAGGAGTTCATGGAGGCAATTCATTTGTGGCCACCACTTCTGGGATTGATAGATATTAACTTTGCAAAAAAAAAAGTAAACAATATTGATGAACAGCACCTACGGCTATTGCAAAAAGATATTATACTCTGTCCACGCTAAGGTGGCGGAGAAGCCCTGCCCTACAGGTGCGGTAGGCAGGTCTAATACTTTTTCGCTTCCCTGATTGGCTAGAGGTGTTCAGCACAACGGGAAAAATAGGAGTGCTTCCTCTGAGTAACCCTTTTGACTTGCCGTGTTCGAAAGCATACTTCAAGGCTTCTTTATCCATTTAGTACCAATTTTTATACATTTAATTTCACCTATCTTTAGGAAGCACAAGGGAGTGTGTTTTTATGCAACGAGAATATAGAAAAAAACGTACACATAAATTAACTACTTACATAAACAGGTTAACATGATTAAAAACCAAGGCCAAACAATACAGCAGGACTCTGGGCAAGGAGTGGTGTGTGTGTGTGAGTGAATGGATTAACAAACCGACGCAGGAAGTTGACAGGCGCCTATAGGGATTAAAATATGGTCTAAGGCTGTAAGAGAGAGAGAAACTTAGATGAAGGTAACAAATGAGGAATAAAGAAAGTGAAATAACTTAAGGTGTATGCTACTGTTAATGAGAGAATGAATAAATCGAATCAAAAACATTATATAATGCCATTAATCTAAATAATTTTATGTACTGTACAGTATATGATATGTAGGATAAAATATCATTCAATTATACTTTTATGTGGGATAAAATATTAGATTATTGAATATAGAAAAGGAAAGGTTGTGGATGAATCGTGAACACGAGAGAGAAAAATGGAGGGAAGAAGAAGGAAAGTCAGGTCACAGATTAATGCACTGCTAGACGACGTATGTGTGTGTGTGTGTGACCCATGGTATGACCAAAAGGACTCGAAACGTCCCCTTTCCATCATCTGCCAATCAAATACATCCAGGAATGTCCCAGATGGGCAGGGCTTCTCCGCCACCGTACATTGGACAGAGTATAGTCAGTTTCACCTTATACAATTAGTGCCATATAGGATGGTATATGCCTGTGAATGCAGTGTTAACTATCATGACCCTCTAACCAGGCAGTCTTGGAGTCGTGTGGAGGCAGAATCTGGAAAATTTTGAAAATGCAGTAGGTAGAGTTTGCCCTTATGATAGTACAGATTTAATAGTTATCTCCTTTCTATTGCAGTGATTATGAGGACCGGTTGGCATTATACAGTCAGAGTATATGGTCATGCCAGTGTAGTGGTAAATCTGGGCTCACACACCAGGAAGCATGGACCAGCGAAGCAAAGGTTCGCATCCTTCTATCTTCATCATTCCCAGAGGTTCTCCTGGCCCCTATCTTAGGTTCCATCCACCACAGTAAGTTGCTCTTGATGTTTAGCATTACTGTCAACTAAGTTAACTTTTATAGGGCTGTTACCTGGCTCCCAGACATGTGGTTTTACTTATACACAATACTGTACTGGAATACCAGCAGAATGTTTATGCAACTTATTCAATATACAGAAAATAAAATGGGATTTCATTTCAACACTGTCCTGTCTTAGGTAGTACTGTAGTCTAGTATCCTCTACTGTAAGTATACCTTTGGAATGCAAGCAATTTATGTTTACACCCTCTTACAGTACAGTTGACTCTTGAGTAACGTGATAGTTACGTTCCTGGAGACGTCGCGTTCTTAAAAAACGCTTTATTTAAACTTAATTTCCCCATAGGAAACAATGGTAATAGTGGGGGTTGCGTTCATGGACAATGCAAAAGTCTACCTTTTTTGGGATTTTGTTACTCTAATGTATGAATAGTTGAGTTAAAATCTAGAATGGCTGGTGAAAATAAGTTAAGCAAATCCGAGGAGTTCTTATACAATACGAGTGAAATGTCACATGTCACAAATGTCACAAAATGATATCACTGTCGTTTGTGAAGTGTGGGTGAGTGTGTTGCCACCACTTCTCCCACGCTCCTTCCCCCCATACCCTCAGTCTCCATTCACCCTAGCTCAAGGTCAAGGGAATATAGGCCTATACTGCGTTGTCACCGTGTGTGTGACTCGCTCGTTTTTATTAATTACGAGTTAGCCACCACCTTCAACACTCGGTCATACCAGGTGGTAAATTTACAAATCAGAAGGCCATATCCTTCGATATAAAGAAGGAAGTATTTCTCGGACAGAGAAGGCAGAAGGTAACACCAGCATATGGCGTATGGCAAATAAAATGTAAACAAACGATATCACACGCTATCTCCCCCCTTCCCCCTACTCTCCCCCCTACCACCACCACCACTACCACGCATGCTTACGACTCATTTCAGTCATGAATCGTCTGCGAAATCCTTAATACAAATTGTTATATGCATTTAATATGCTTAATACGAATTTTAATACTGTATTTACATTTGTAAAGTAACAGTACAGTACATTTCTCTTCACTTTTAACACTCGTCACTCCACTCTGCCTCCTCACTCAATTCTCCTTACTCACTCTGCGCTCTGAGTGGGTGAGCGTGGCCACGTTAAATCGAACAAAGAGCGTTATTTAATTGTATCCCCCCTACATGTTACACAGCGTTAAATCAAAAACGCGTTATTCGAGAGTCAACTGTACTGTATATTGCATTGGACTGAGAACATTGTAATTTATGCACCATAAAATGACACATTTTAGGGGAAAAAATTACAAGAGCCTCGCCTTCTATTTTGTTAATTGTTTTAGTAGTGCTACAATGGCATGATATATTAAAAATTTTGCCATAAGAAGAGAGAGCAGTCTTGATTTCTTGTCACTATACAAACCATCCTGACCTAATCTTACTTCACATGGACCATAGCTAGCTTAGGGACTTTATTTAAGTGTCCATCTGAACCTATTTTGTTGAAATATTTTTGCTAGTTTCACTAATACTCAAAAGACATTAAGAAATCGTAGAGAAATGGTGACACGAGTGGTAACCACAGAATGGCTGATCATATTTACTGTACCGGTATGTGTTTTATAACTGACAATATGGATACGGCTTAAGATTGCTCAATGGTACTTGTATACTTGATATGGTAATGAAATGGACAATATCTCATGTTGATTTAATTACTGTAGTCCTGACGGAACTCTCAAAGTATAATTGTATTTTGATTTTTAATAAAACAAATTTTGTAATGGTCTAAGTGTATATGACAGTGTTGCCAATTGGTTAACATATTTTGAATTTACAGGGAGTGTGCATGGTACCAGAAATAGCCTAATGGTTATCAAAAATATGAAAGAAGAGGAAACTAAAATGAATTTTTTGGTGGTTATCTTTTATGCTTGTCCATTGTTGCAACAGTGAGCATCGCGGTGAAAGGGAACAATGGGTAACTGACTTTCACTTGCCATTGGCTCTATTGAAAATGAGTTCATCTCTGTAAGATTATTAATCCTTTCCTTTGTCTATTGTTCTCAGGTACATTGCCACTAGACCAACTGGTGGAGACTGCTTTCAACTTGTGTCACACCAGATTTCATCCAGGGGAAGAGTTGACAATGTTGGGATTGCAGCCGTAAGTTTTAGTCACAAATTAGGGTGCAATATTTTATTGACCTATTTCTGTGGTAGGCTACTTGTGTAAATTTATCCGGTACATTTTTATTTTTACATACCCAATTGTCTCATTACCCAGATTTCTTCTGGAGGGTCCTGAGACTGCAGTGCTGCAGCCTGGTCTTTATTGACCCATAATACTTAATTTTGGCTGTTACTTAATAGACTAAAAGAAGATCATGATTGTTGTATTGATGGTTTTTTTTTTGGGGGGGGGGGCTGGGGGAAGTAGATAAGCACAAAGAGTTTTTTATTTTTGTATGGTGCTCTCTTGTAACTGATAATTTCCATGCACTTTTGTTTATATATAATTCTGTATAGTTTAATGAAAATATAGATATGTAGTTAATCAAATTATAATGAGCATTTACCCATTTCCCATCCAACAGAAGACAAGTACGTGTTATAAAATCTAAGGAAAATCCTAGTGTGATCCCCAAGTCAGAGAATGGAAGCAAAATGAAACCCTTAGACCCTCGCACCGGTCCAATTTTTAATGGGTGTGCATCTCCAGTTGGTGGAGGTGAGGGTGGTGAGGTGCCTCAGATAAATGGCACAAGCAATGGTACAGGAGAGGCAAGCCCACCTCCCAGTAATAACAACAGTGGAGGCAAAGGGAAAGAAAAGGAAGACTCCTCTTCTGGTAGAAAGAAGGCACCCCCTCCCCTCCCTCTCCTCTATGAGGTGCAAGTTATTGGAGAAGACCGGATTGAGAAGGATGTTCCTGCCAGACTCTTACAGTGAGTTTTTCTCTTTTTGCTGCATTTACACCAAAGGATACCTCAGTTGCTTGGCACTAAAGTTTTATTTTTTGTCTTTTCTTAGCTTGTTTTTGTCATACATTCTGCTCTATCCTAAGTGTATCATCTTTGATATAATGAACATGTTAAATTGTGAAGGCAGGCAATACAGTCACATGCTTACCTACAGTACTATAAGTCCATAATTAGCTGCTACTTTCATAACTATATGATTATCTTTATAATATGTATATTTTGCAGGAGAACCTACAGAATTCCCCCCAAAGAACACTTCCGTTCACTGGTTCGAGCCAGTGCAATGCGGCAGAGGTCAAGCTCGTACACTCCTTGGCTGGTGTCTGAGGATCTGGTGCGGCAGTACAAGGTCCCAAGCAAACTGGCGTCAATATTTATCAGCCCAAAGTCAGCGACAGGTAGCAGGAAGAGAAAAGCTGATGGGGGTATTGACAAAAGATTTAAAAAAGTCAAAGCAGATAAGATGGACTCACCTAGCCAAGCCATTGATGAAGGAAAAGTGCTGAAAGTAACTGATAAGCCACCTAAAAAAACCAGAGCCAAACGTGATCCTAATACACCTAAGAAAAAGCCAGGACCTAAACCAGGATCCAAAAGAGCCCCCAAAGTACAACTTAGTCCTGTGAAAGCTCCTAAAACACTGACCAAAACAGAGGGTAGTGACAGTGATGATAATGTGTCACTGGCAGTGTTGGCAAATAGACAGGCAAAGACTGAAAATGGGACCTACTCCACTTCACCACAAAAATTAAATAATGCTGTCACTCCAGTCACTCCAAACAAAAAGCGAGAGGTGGTAAAACCCTCACCAGTGTTCCCTAATGTCCACAAGATGAAGCAGGCTACACTGTTTGACTTGAAGATGTCCCCTAAGAAGTCAGTGGCTGGATCACCTGGTCGGAAGCCAGGAAGAGTAAGTTCATCTTAATTATTATTTTATGCAGTTATATACCAAATGATAAATCAGATTATCAAGAAGAAATATGTTTTCTATTAGTTGTAAGTTTGAGTAAAATATTGTTATCTTGAAGAAAGTGATTTAGTACTTGTATGGTTCTTTGTTTATGTTACGGTATATATTTCTTTTAACTGCACTTTTTGCAGTCTAGATGTCGCTGTATAATATAGTGTATAGTGTATAATATAGTGTATATATGTCATCTGGAAGAACTATTCCTAATGTTTTACCTAACAGCGTCCAACTGCAGAGGGGGTTATGCGCTCTCCAACCATGAAAAGTGTGATGACCCATTTCAACAGGCAAGATAATGACAAGAGAAGACTGGTGCAGGCGATGAAGGTTGCATCAAAAAAGCTATCCGTGGCACAAATTGAGGTGAGGCATGTAGTGCAGATGCGAGTACTGTACAGTATATTTGCTTGTATGGCAAATGGCCTTTTCCCTACAGTATTTATTATCCAGATTTCTGTATTATGGATTAATCCTTGATTCCTTTTGCTTAAAAAAATGGATTGTTGACTTACATTTTATTGTTCTTACATTATTCCTTATTTTTAGGTCATACCTGTCCCTGATGTGCGGGATTCACTCATGAAGATGTATCAGAGGAAGATGAATAGGCAACAGATGGCCCTTATGCAGCCACAGGAGAGGGAGAAATTTAAGAAAGATGAGGTTAGTTCTGTGTGCCACAAATTTTGGTTAATGGTTCCAAGCAAACTAAATTTTCAATGGCTGACAATTATTTCATTCTTTTCATTACACCTAAGGTTATATAGTACAGTAAACTATTCCCAGCAATCCAGCAATCAGAATGAAACAATAACCAGAGTTTGTGGCAGTGAAACCAATAATGTTTATTGATCATGATACAAAAGATTTGAACAGCATGCATTCATCCCAGTCATGGGTGGTAGAAGTGACAAGGGTAGGGTTTCCCTCACAATTGGGCTACTTTTAAGTAGAGATTGAGAGTTGATATGAGGGCTCATCATGTCATATATACCGGTATTATAATATTGTTAATCTTTTCTATAAATAAAATTTTCAAGGATGGAGACAAGACAAGTTACGAGAGGGAAAGGAAATCACTGAGTTGAATAGTGAATTGCCGATATATATAATCAATATTGGGTTTGGCAGCCAGATTGGTTTAACGTGCATGCAATGTTCATGGAATTTGATGCCCTGCCTTATGACATACGGTAATCTTAAAATAATCTGGATTCATATACAGTACAGTACCCCCTGGGGTAGGGGGCTACAAATAACTCTCAAGTATCCCTGCTTGTTATAAAAGGGAACTAAAAGGAGCATTCACTTTTCCAACTGTTCCTTTCTTTCATCTGTTACATTTGTGGCTACTGTCCCACCTTTCAATTAACTTCTTCCTCGGGCGCCATACGACCTCACTGTTGCGGCACCTCATATCAAACAATCCAAATGCATACAGTATTTTTCTTTTCTCTATTTCTATTATAATAACATGGTGAATAAAGTCACTTGTATAGGAGAACCTCTCAAATTTGAAATCATTGTAACAGAGGAGTATGTACTGTAATAAAAATTCCCATTTCTGGATCAAATCAAACTATCACTGTACCTTAATTTTTTTGGGCAATATTTAATCATAAAGTTCAAGAAGTAACCGTTGTAATTTTCAGGGTATGCATCATTCACCATCTATACATTAACTAAGCCCAACTAGGGTAATTTTCTGAGCCAGGATGCTGTGATTGGCTGGAATATTTTGTAATTTAATAGTCCTTGATGTCACAGGAATTTTTCCATAGTCACTATGGAAAGAGGTAATTAATCTGGAAGTACTATAATGAATGGTCCACCAAGTGATTCAGTGATTGCAAAACAACAAAGCCTATACTGTATAAATGTTGTATTGCACTTACGTGTTTTACATTTTCTATATGTTGTAAACCCTTGAAAATATCATCATGTGTATGAATTTTGTAGCCAATAGTACAGTACCTCTCACAATTTTCCTGTCCTGTCTCTGTAAAGTTATAGTTATGAAAATTTGATCCACATGAAGTAAAGATAAGCGAAAGACGAGACCGCTGTAAATGATAAGCATAATATGACACTGATCTTGTGACACCCTATACAAAGCTGTTTGTTCTATGCCATACAGATTAAGAGGGCTAGGAAAGAAGCAAAGTTGAAAAAAGAGGACAAGTTATTGCATCACCTCAAACCTCTCCCTCCACCTCAAGTGGTACCCACTCCTGAGGTAAGTTTACTGTACCTGCACATACATCACACTTCTGTTGTTAGTTGTACATCATCAAGACTCTGTATTTTCTCTTTTGAAAGGGGTAGAGGCTCCAAATCCAAGGATGTACAGTTTAGAAAAAATCAGCAGAAACAAAGGGACAAACATTCCAGTGAAAGGGGCTACACTCATTTACTCCCACTTTCCAGCTCAAATAATTCTCATTTCTCCCAAACAACTAATGAATTCCTTCTGAAGTGAGATGACACTAAACACAAGTTACCTAACTTAAAAACAAATGTAACATCAATACAGTTTACGAAACATGTACTATATTTCGTACTGTGGTAATATAACTAAACAAATCCATATATCACCTTTAAAATATGAAATAATTGTAGAAAAGAAGACTGGAAATCATCAATACCAGTATTTTATTGAGAGTAAGAGAGGCAAAAAAAAAAAATAGATTATTGTACTCTATGCCCTGGTGATGTTAGAAAACCCCAGATCTAGTTGGAAAACCTATGATAGGCATCACTGAATTATACGGTAACAGTACATAACGGTAGTGTGGGTGGCTCAATGTATCTGGCGGGCCAGACGATAACAGCTGCTCGACTCGCAGGCCAGATTATGATACAAACCATGCTTTGTATTGTGGGCCAGATGATGGCCCGCAGGCCGGAGGTTGCCTGCCCCTGCTCTACTAAGTCTACCCAATAGATCAGTGACCTCGCCAGTGACCATATGTTGTCCTGACACCTCTGAGTAGCCACTCATTTCTCCATTATTTATTGTATTGCCAAGGCAGTGTACAATGTGTCTCAAAGTGGCACCTAACCAAACAAAATGTACCAGGAAACTAGAATTTATAAACTGTAAGCGAGTAGAAGTGTTACGAGTGTTTGTAATGAATACAACGTGAAAAACCAATCTGTCAGATATAAAGCGCGCAAAACTAAAGGGGCAATATTACGCAGAGAAGTTTTCAGTTGGTAGCATAACACAAAAGGGTGATAAAAAGGCAAGAAAAAATAAAAAAGTGAGAAAGAATGTAGATTTAGATGCTGCAGTTTATAAGTGGTACTGTATATAGAAGTGTCTATTTGGAGTGGCTGTGCATGGGTGTGAGCTTGCAGCAAAATTAGCAGAATATACTTGGTAATTGGTAACATTATTGGTAATCTTTGGACTTACGTAATTACCAGACTCTTATGGTTCGTGGACACCTCTTTCCCCCTATTTATTCACAAAATCGAGCTTTGATTTTACATTTTCTTTATTATATATATTATTGTTCAAATGATGGTGAGATACTGGTGTGCCTGTCCTTAAATTTAATTTGACATTTGCAAAAGTTTGCTTTGCACTCTACTGAGTGCTTTCCTTCTCCCCCCCCCCCCCCCTCTTTTTTTTAACCGAATATCTGCCGCCATTGTCATATTTTCTTTGTTAGCATATGCTTCATAAACCCATGGTGGTCACATTCAACCAGTTATGGCTGATATTTACCATATATACTACATTTTATGTACAGTACACAGTATAGTTTATATGTCACCTCAAATGTGATTGTTGATGAAAGTAGCTTGTGCAATTTTTCATTTATAGTTCAGGATAAACAGTAGTATAGTATATTAATTTCAGTCAATCTTTATTCATTTAACAGGAAATTCCAAACTCACTGTTTGGCGACATTGCAATGGTGGTGGAGTTTATAGAGTGTTACCAAGACCTCATCAAGCCAGACAAAAAGATAACTGTCTCACACAGCCAACTGAGTCAGGCACTGGCTGCAGGTCCAAAAGGTTTCAAGTTTGTGGCTGAGATTATATGTCTCCTGCTGCACATCATCATTACTGACGACAGCGTTAGTAAAGTCAAGGTAAGTTATGGTCAACAGCGTTATATTTAATAGTTTACTGCTTAAGATTTTTTTAGAAATATTTTTGGTATGAAGATTAATATTTAATTACCTGGAACAAGGCAATCATCATCTCTCATTCTCTTATACTCTAATCCCTGCCCATTTATAAATCTTGGAGGATGATGCTATTATTGTATATTTTACTCCTGTCTTCTTTTATGTGTAAAATACTGTTTTTTACAAAAATACTTCATTTTTGCATCCAAACCACTTATTTAATTGAATTTGGCATTCTGTACTTTTGTGGAAATATTAGTTTTGATGTTCTCCCACTTTCTGTTAGGGGTAAACTTTGTATTTATTTGCAACTTTGTTGGGTACCTATGCAGTAACTATTAGACATAGAAGGCTAGGATATTCATGCCGTATAATTTTTTTCTTACGTGTTTACCTCTCTATCCCTTATCTCCTGTAATTTACCTGACATATGCATCATATAAATATCCTTCTATGGCAGGAGCTTGGTATTAAGCTGTCAGCATTGCCAATTCATGTGGAGACAGCCACAGAGCTGGTGCGTATCTGCTTCAGTCGACTTGACTGCCAAGATGGTGCCAACTCAGATGATAATACTGAAGAAGGCGAAGAACGCAGTGAACTGGTGAGATTTAAGTGTTTTTCCAGCAGTTTATTTTTGGTTTCAGTTACCTTTATGTGCTTTATTCATGGTTTTCTGTCTTATACATTTTATTTTATTCTTTAATCTTCTTTCCATGTTATTTCTTTTTTCTTGATTTTTAACACTGAAGTATATACTTCTTCCACCAATCCATAGTGTTGACATCTTACTCCATAAATTATGGTGTGGCCGAGGCAAAAGCCATGCCGAGTGAGAATTTGTACTTACGAGGCTGCTGCCCCACTGGAAGGAGTGGGAGGTGGGTTAGATATACCTATCCCTCTGTTGGGGTTGTATGTAGTGCTATGTAATGTGTAATGATGGGAAGACAGGTAATAATTCAGGAATTGAGATATTGCTTGCTTAGGTAATTATTGGTTTATTCATGTACAAACTGTGTTGGTTTAGTACTTCAGTCATTTTGTTCCTGGACCTATTAGCTTCTTTATAACATCGGGAAAATACTGTAAGTTACAGTAAATCCCTTCCAACTGACACATTTGCAATTCAGAAATTAAAATCAAGGTAGTAATACTTTTAGGTGCAATTTTTGTTGGATGGCATTATAATTGCCAAACTATAGTCAAACCAGAATTTACTGAGCCCGCAGGTGGGGTCGGGGATAAAGAGGCGCCTTACCAAATCATCACCAAAACAAACCCACAGGGTTAAAATGTTAATATATAAGCCAATTTGTAGTAGCTTTAAGTATTCGATATATAATTCAATGTTAAAAAGAAGTACAGTTAAACCTCGTTATAACGGACTAATAGGGGGAAGATGGTGTCCGTTTTTGCGGTTTGACCGTTATAGCGACGAATTTTTACGAGGGGTACAAAAAAAAAAAAAGTATGTACAAAAATTACAACAAAATATAGATACAGTTGACTCTCGAATAACGCAATTTTGAGTAATGACTGAAATGAGTGTGGGACATCCGTGGTGGTGGAGGTGGTAGGGGGGAGAGTAGGGGGAAGAGGGGAGATAGTGTGTGATATCGTTTGTTTACTTTTATCAACCACACACACTGGTGTTTCCTTCTCCTTTCTCTGTTCGAGAAAAACCTTCCTTCTTGATATGGAAGGATATGACCTTCCGTTTTGTAAATGCACCACCTGACATGAAGCTGGTGGTTAACTCGTAAACTACTAAAAATGAGCGAGTCAAACACAAGGTGACAACCCATGTTAGGCCTATATTCCCTTGACCTTGAGCTTGGGTGAATGGAGACTGAGGGTAGGGGGGGGGGGAAGGAGTGAGGGAGAAGTGGTGGCAATACACACACCCACGCTTCGCAGACGACAGTGATATCATTTCGTGACATGTTCATAATGATTTCACTCATTTTGTATAAGAACTCCTCGGATTTATTCGCGAGTCAACTGTATATATACATAAATAGGTATGTAATGATGTGTAAATAATATACCTACTGTATAATGTAAACAATATAATAAAAAAAAATAGAGAAACCACCAAAATTCAGAAAAAAAATCTCCAGCAGATTGTGTCCGTTATAACGGGGTCCGAAATAACGAGGTTTAACTGTATTTACAATAATGAGTTAAGTTCATTGTAAGTATATTTACAACAACTCTATACAACATGTGACATGGTTTTTGCACATGCTGCCACATCTCCTGTGACACAGGGTTAATGGCGGGTCATGGACGCATATTCTCATTCTCGCACCAACCACCATGGGCGAATCTCCCAGGCACGTCGGTGTTCTCCACAGCCAAACTAAGGAAATTATTTGTAATGTAAATAGATATTTCCTCCATGAGAAGGCCAATAGAAGATGCCTGTTAGATATGATGTTGGTTTGTTTTGTTGATGATTTGGCAACGCCAATCTTTATCCCCGACCCCACCCACGGGCTGAGTATATTCTGGTTTGACTATGGTTAGGAGATGAGAGGAGGGAGCAGGTGCATTTTCTCCAGGTTGAAAAATGCACATTTATTCCCTTCAAGTGCACTTCATGCTTTCCATGTAATACACTGTCCTAATCCAAATCCAAATCCATCATTATTGTGGTAATTGATAGTGCTAAGTATTCATTCAGTTTGTGAGTTTTTCTTTTTGGCAATTAAAAAGTTGATTGAATGTGAGACCCAATTTCACACATTATTTTCTAAAAATTTATTTTTCTATTTTCCTTGGCTTGGAACCTCCCTTCTCTTGGAAAATAAGAAAATACAATTGTGGTGATGATGTATATTTCCACTTGAATATAATTTCTCCCGGCAGCCTGAAGCTGTGCTGCACAAGTTGGAGTCAAGTGACTTACATGAACTGCAGCCTCAGGAGGTACTAGAGATACTAAAGGCTCTGTGTTACCGGGTCATGTGTTCAGATGTTACTGTGGTATGTATTCTGCTATAGGTAAAACTAAGAGTGCATTCAAATTAATTTGCAATAGTCTTGGGTATTATATATATGAGACTTAGCTAAGTTATAAGTTTTCTACAGTACTACAAAAGGTTCTGGATAATTCCACTATTCATAGCAATGTAAAAATAATAATTTCCTTCAATTAACTGTGTTATTACAGTTCAGCATTTGTATGACTATGTTAATGTGAAATATATTTTTTGCCAGAATTTTTTTTTTTTTTTTTTCAATTACTGATGCATAAATTTATACTTCTAATAAGATCAGTCAGAGATCAGTTTGACAGCCCTTTATTATATTAAAGAGATACTCCTGTGCTTAGTTGGAGGGCTTTTGATTCCTCCAAACTATTGCAAAAAACTGTCCACCTCAAAACAAAAGTAAAGGATCATATGTAACTTACTTTGAAGGAATTGGTAGCCCTACAAGTTTCTTGCAAAAAGTACCCTTAATGTAAACTGGAATATATTTCCCTTAACCTCTGAATTTGCAAAATTATGGAGGCATATCTTTGCATCTTATCAGACTGTGATAAAATTATTCTACTTGTACTACCAGGAACACATGGAAGTAGTGTTGGAGAAGGCAGGCGTCCTTTCCAAACAAGAACGTCAGCAGCGGAAAGACGACATAAAAGCTAAAAAGATGCCATTACTGCTGAAGTCTGGAAAGAAGAAAGGAAGACCGAGTAAGAGTAAGTCCATAATTTCTATCACGATGTGTGTTTGTAAGAAGAGTAGGCGAATGTTTGTAGTCATTCCTGCTCAGGCAGGAAGAGTGTGAAGCTATAATTAATAGTAAATGTGATTTATAAATTTAAATATGGAATGCATATCTCTATTAGAGTCAGACATTGCTAACACTAATTCAAATATCAATAATAATAGTGATTGTGAATTACACCACTGGAATATTGGAATAACCTGCCATGCACTACAGGAGCCTAATAGCATATCCTGATGCATAAGGGTTAATGATATAGCAATGACTTGTAATCAGTGGAGGAACTTGTTTTAACCATGGCTATTAATTGACAAATCAACTTTGTACATAGCTGATTGCCTGGGGCAGTTGAGGAAGCATAATAGCCTTTATATTATCTCATCTCAAATCAGGTACACAAGCAGGAAATGCAGCACCTGTTTTTACCTCAATTGATGTGTATGGCACTCTTAGCAATATCCTCATTTTAGGTACACCACACCACAGATTAGGTGGGTCCATTACCTCACTTGTGGTATCTTACATAGTACCACGGATCATATGTTAGAAAAGACTTGGATCAGGTGATGAATATTGGCACAAGCATCTATTATAGAGCTATATAACAATTGCCATCACTTAGCCCATGTATTTACATACATATTTGTGACCTATATAATTTTGCAATCTGTTAATATAAGTGGGATTTATGTTAATTTGCAGATGCATCCATTACAAGGTTTTTAAACCAAAAAGAGAAGAAAGATGAAACATCAGGTAAGAACACAGAGATTGACAAGAATCTGAATGATATAAAGGAAAAGACAATTTGCAAAAAACAAGATACCATCAAAGAGGAGGTAAAAAGAGAGGAACACATACAAGAGACAGAAACAGTTAAAGTAGAAACCATGGAGGAAGAGAAGAGGAAGGAGAAGGAGTCTGTAAAAATGGAAGTTGAAAATCTAGAAGAATACAGCTTGGTACTATCTCGCTCCCGGAGAAAGCGAAGGACTCCTCAGGAACAACTTGAGGAAAAACAGAAAAAAGAAGAGGAAATCAATAAAAAGTGAGTCAGTTTAATTTAACAGTTTCTGGAGTAGCATTTCTTCCTAACAACAACGCTTTTGTAGGTGGGTATACATTCAAGTACCATGAACTTAGTACAGAGAGGTGTAACCACTTCAATAGAGGCAGATGTATCAGAGGATGGGTTACGGCATGGAAAAGTTTAATCACTTATGTTTCCCCTTATTTCTTAAGATTTTGTTCAGTGTATTACATGCAGAACGCACACCACATAACTCGGTGGGAAAGAATCTTTGGCTATCATAATAACATTTTTATATGAATTGGAATTATATATGTAAGTCAAACGGAGAAAGCATGGATCTTATGAGACGTGTAACTAATGTGAGTCTTAATATACAGCATCATAATTTTCCAAACGCCTTGTAATCTGAGAAAATGGATATATAAGTGTACAAAGACATCGTAATGATGGTAGGGTAGTAAGAAAATGTTTGTTTGTGCATCAGGCGGGAGGAGAAGATGGAAAAATTACATCAAGAACAAGTAGAGAAGGAGTGCCAGACATTGCTGATGAGGAAGGACTTGATGTTGAGGCTGCGGCCATTAGGAGTGGACAGAAATCATGACCGCTACTGGCTCTTCAACTACACTACACCTGGGCTGTATGTGGAGAAAGGATGGGTTGATGCCCACTCCACATATAACACTCAGGTATGTCAGAGGTGTACAGCATTGTCATACCACATGAGAATATGGGTGTTTTGCAATGTGAAATATATTTTCCAGGCTACAACAATTATATATTCACTGTATCAAGGAATATCCTCTACCAAGGAGATTATGTGGTTGGGTCTGTTTATCTGTTAGCATGATTACTCAAAAAACTTGAATGTCAATTTTTATGATTTTTTATCCATGGTGGTCCTCTTACCTGGTAACCTTTGACTAGATTTTGGGAGAGATGTGGAACTGGATCCAATTAATGTTTTTTAGCTTCACAAACCTCTGGGTTGGGTGTCTTGGCAGAACTCCAAATGATATCTAGTAACAACACCATTAATTTTGTTAATTTGGTCCTTTTTCCTGGCTTAATTTAGAGGAATCAAGGCGCTCTAATGTTTTAAAAGAGTATTACCCCTTCTAGCTGCAGCATTTGTTGTTCTCATTGGTTTAATGTTGCCCAATAATTTTTTTTCCAAGCATATTGATTTCTAAGCATATGTTAGATTATTGAATTTGGTATATACAGTATCTCTCTGTCTGATCATTCACTGACTAGAGATAGTAATACCAGCCCTTGCTTTACTGCAATCATGAAGGAAGCCATACTTTTCTTTGCCTTTTTTGTACCATATTTAAGGTCTCGAAAGACAGAAGTACCTGGGTACAGTTCTGTGTAAACATGGAAGGAGAAATTAGGGAGAGAGCAATGAGGGGTAGACAGGTCATAGGATCACGGGAGAATTATGAAGGGTAGAAGTGTGAGTGTAGAAGTGAAAAGGGGACTACGGAATAGTATAATCCTGCCAACACACATGGTGTAGGGCTCATCAGTCTACTGTAGAATTGGTGCAGTGGAAATGAGTTGCTTGAGGACTTGCTAGGTGGGATGGAGAAAGTAATGAGTGTGTGTATGAGTGAGAAGGCAATTGGTATTGAATATTGAGTGGTTGAGAGAGTGAAGCATAATACGTTGAGATGGTTTGGACATGTAGAGAGATGCAAGGTGAGGAGTTTGTAAAGAAGGTGTATGGAAGATAGAAGTGAAGTAGTGGGACCTGGTGTGAGGCAGACCTCCAGTTAGATGGCAGAACAGAATGGAAGAGTATGTAAAGGAGAGAAACATGAGGGGCAGATCAGGGTGTGACCAAGTAAGGAGGGAGTGTTGGAACAGGGAGAACTGGAGACACTTCTGCTGTGGCCACCCCCTTAAGGGGAGTTCTCAGAGGGGACGAGGCGTCAGAGCTATAGATAGATATACAAAAGACCGAACAATTGTTACTAATGAGGACTATTCATGTGATGAGCTGTAGGACTTGCATCCCAAAACCCCTCGATCTCTTCTGTGTCAGAAAAGCAAAAATTAGTCAATTTATACTATTTCAGGGGCCAATTTCAACCTCATCAGTACACCATCACAACAACAATGCACAAGACTCAGACTCAGATGATGTGCCACTTGCTGCTATCAAACAGGAGTTGATCACTTCTCCAAAGAAGGTAAGGACAGTACAGAATACTTCATCTTTCTATCAATCTATAGACATTCTACATATATAACTGACAACATCTTACCACTGAGAATGACTCCAAAGGTGATTGCTATGGCAGAAGAGTATCTGTTTTCCCTGTTCTGATATTCCTTCCTTTTCTAATCAATGCCTCCACTCTTTCATATACACTTCCACTCTGTTCACTCACCTGACAAATGCTCTCACCATCATAAGCACTCTGCAGTCAACACCATTATATAGCCTTTACACCCAAGCCACAGCTCTCATGGACAACCTTATTGATCTTGCTGTCCTACTTTTTCAAGCCATATGCTCTCATTAGAGACCCTATATAGAGAGACAGGTCAACCATAATTTCTGCTGCTCGCTGATTGGCTGCTTGAATGAGCCGCCATGTTTGCTCTTTCTCATCTCTGCCTGCCAGCAGGTTCGGCACATTGTATATTTTGCCTTGACTATGTTGCGTGACCAATTAATCGTTAGAATGTTATATTTATACAATATCATATTTAGATTAACAAGCAAAGATATTTTTTAGTCGATCTTCAACTCAATATAAATATTCCTTGAAAATTTCCCTCAGCCTTACAGAATGCCGAACTGTATGGTGACGAATTAGTACTAAAATACTGTACTTAACCATTCATTGTGACAACAAATTCCCTCATATTTATGTGGACAGCATGTAAATAGTAGTGTGTAAACATTGGTAATACACCTACGGAAACCATTTTCATATAAAAATTAATTAAACAAACCGTAGTATCAAAGGTTTCACCGATATGTTAAACACATTGACTACTTCTGTCGTCTTCAGTGTTGCCAGGTCTACTTGACGAAATTTCTCTCACTTCAACATCAGAATTTCCCTTTTTACCTCAATTATTCCCTGTTTACTCTGGAACACTGACGGTCTTTTTGGTATTTCGTCTGATAGAAATTTCCCTTACTCTTGAACAAGCTTTATATAATCTCCATGTGTGGACTTCAATATTCCCTAAAACAGAAATTTCCCTGCACCTGGCAACACTGGTCATCTTTCAATCAACCGTCTTGGTTAAGTAGTGTCGTCTGGCAACTCGTTAAGTCCTATTATGTGCTTTAAATAATGCATACCTGACGTATAGTAGTATTTATAACTTCAGGAATCTTAAGAATTAAAAAATATATATACCTGTATATGGAAAGAATGCAACTTTCGTCAACATTTGCCCATGAATGTCAACAATAGATTATTAGCTGGTAGTATCTAGCAACTATACATTTTTCCTATATTAACTTGAGAGGTACTGTATCGTGGATAACTCGAAGATGAGCAAGAATGGTGGCTGTCCAGTCTCTCTTATATAGGGTCTCTAGCTCTCATCACCCCAAAAGACAGACCTAATTCCAGGAATTCAAGAGTCACATTTTTTCTCCAACGTGTAAGATGACCCTCGATTTTCTGGCCATTCTTTGTAGCTGCAAAAGTCATCTTATACGCTAGCATAAACCATAACTTTGACTTTCGGATGTCCAGTAAGTCTTTGACATACGAGACTGAAACTTATGTATTTTAGATGTGGACTGTTAAGTTGTTGAAATAAAAAACAAATTGCAGTATTGATAATTGGAAAATATTACCCTTTATTATGGCTTAGGAAAAAGTAGAGGTGGAAAGGTTAGGTAAAAGATTAATTTGATTTTTGTTTTCTATTCCTAGAAAAAGTTTGTAAGACTGAAATGGCTGATGGTAGGTTGGGAACCACTGATTTTAGAAAACATTCTAGCATTTCTGACGTAGGGCAATTTTAGTTTACTGCATTTCTAAGTCAAACTAAAAATGAAGACTGTATTTAGTAGGCAGGTACCGGTAGTTAGAGTGCAAACATTATCATGATAATTAGCTATTGGTAAATGGCAGTTGTGGTAGGCCTAATGGACTATTTGTGTTGCAGGAGATTCCACCCCCTTGGCCAGTACCCTTGACAGAACTAGAGAAAACCCAGACCTTCCCACCTGTTGGCCAGAACATGTGGTTTTATTACAAGTAAGACTGTTGAACATATTATGTACTTGCTCACTGAATGGTTTCCAGTGTCTAAATAATTTTTGTTAAATGCTATATTTTACTGTATGTATATGATATATATTATGTACATAATTTTTTTTTACCAGGCTCACTATCATATGGTTGTGAAATTTGGTGTAGCATGTTTATAAGGAATATAGAGTAAAAGTATTAGAGATGAATGTGTTCATCCAAGAAGGATTGCAGTTCTAGCAATAGCCCTTGGAAATATTTTAGAATCAAAAGTGAACCATATGGAAGTTTATTAAAACTAACGCTTAAATCCCTGGCTGCGTGAAATCAAAGGCAAATTCAGCTATATATATTTTTAGCCCCATGATTAGTGATAAGAATTGAGTTGTTCCTACATGGTGGTATGTAGTGTTTTCTTTGTTCCTCAGTACCATGGAGCAGGTGAAAAAGGTGATTGGTGCACTGAATGCCCAAGGGTTAAGAGAATCGAAGCTGAAATCTACCCTTATCAAAGTTAAAGATAAATTTGAAGGAAACTTCGCCAAGCAGTAAGTAGTGAAAACATCATGTGCTTTTCGTGTTAAATGTGCTAAGTTAATATGAATATTATAGATCATTAAAATTAGAGACTCATAAAATAACTTTAGTATATTGTGATTGGTGTCTCAGGGTACTATTGGCCACAAGTTTTCGTACTCACTTCTGATATGCCTCAAGCAAATTTCAGATGTTCCCCCATTCACTTTCTTTCACATGACACTAGCTATTTGCTTACATTGAAGTGATATATAACTGTAGCTATTTACTTATTTTGTGGCAATATTCTATGATTAGTGTGATTTATCCCTTCATTCAGTCAAACTGTTTATTCAGATGTCACTTATATGTGTTAAGTATTAAGAGAATTGGTCACCCTCCATCTCTCCTACTCTCCTCTAGCTCCCCTCCATCCCTCCTCCCTCCCCCTGTTTTCTCTCCACTGCTCCCTCCCTCCCCACTCTTTCTTTCCACTGCTTTTTCCCTCCCCACTCTTTCTCTCCACTGCTTCCCTCCCCACTCTTTCTCTCCACTGCTTCACTCCCCACTCTTTCTCTCCACTGCTTCCCTCCCCACTCTCTCTCCACTGCTTCTTCCCTCCCCACTCTTTCTCTCCTCTACTCCCTCCCTCCATCCTCCTTTCTTTCTTGTTCCCCTATTCTCTCTCTTGCTTCATTCCCTTAACTTATCCTCCAACTCGCTCCATCTATCATTCTCCCTTCCTCTTTCCATTTACTCACGAACTTATATCCTAGTCACTCTCATACTCTAAGCTTTTTACCTCGCTTTGAGTTTGAATTTCTTTCATATTTTATGTTTTTTTCTATGAGTAGCGCTTCTTAACCTTTTCTATGTATCCAGTGGTTTATTGAAGGTATTTATTTTTTGTCTGCCTGATATTTTTTAGTGGTATTTGAGTCTGATGGGTCATGAAATCAAAGAGTTTGATTGTCACAGGGGTGGACTCCACATTCCTCCTAGCCCTTATGCTTTCCATCATTCCAGTCTAACGATAGGTTCGAATCTGTTTAGCCTTGCCTATAAATATTTTGAAATATTAGTTTAAATGTGTTAAAACTCACTTTCTCTCTTTGCTTTTATTAACAGAGCGACACCACTTCAAAATCAATTTGTGGTCTATGCCCCTGCCTCCCAATAATTAATTATTCTACCTCAGATTATCATTTGTATAACACTGTAGTCTCAGTCTTCCATGAGCTTAAGTAAAAATAGATATATAACTAAACTATAATAGGCCAATTTTAGATTAAATACACTATAGTATAATATAATATAGTATAATAAAAATATATATATATTTTATATCTGTATTGATATGATTAAAAGTTAACTCCTTCCCTTCTGCTATAGATGGCCACCCCTAGAGAACCTGGAGGATGGGTCACTGCAATTGACAGAGGCACTGAAAGCAGACATCATACAGATAGAAAAGGAGCTGTCTGAAGGGATTATGGGGGCTGTACCAAATATAGAGGAGTGGGAGAAAAAGGCTGAAAAGGTGAGAGAGTTTGGGAATTGCACTGTTGGGTGTAAAGCGTTTTGTCTGTGTGGCCGTTTTCATTTGGCATTCTCTCTTAAATTTCTTCTCTTTCTTTAAATGTACTCTTTTCTTTTCTTTCTCCTTTCCTTAGCCTGGAGCCTCTCTTAGCTCTCTTCTACTTGGATTATTTCATGCTTGAGGTACCAGTTAGACATATTCTTGTTGGGTATAAATTATGAGACATGACTACGAGCGAGGACTTCTACTCAAATCTTGTAAGGCTAACATCTTAAGGGGAAAGTAAAGTCCAGTTTTCTTGTACAGTACATAAGTTATGTTTCTTAAAGATGGAAATGTCAACAAGTCCTTTCTTCTATTAGGCCCTTGCCTCCCAATTCTCCCGTGTCCTACTTTCCACCCCTTATAGTGATTTGGTAAATGATGGACCGGAGATTGTGGTGCACAACTGTACATAGGGGGAAGTAGTTTCAATCCTATTTTTAATTTGAAGTTTACACATTCTTCTGCATAGTTATACATGCATTATATCATTATCATCAGTACCGTTTTTTTTTTTTCAAGGGGTGGGGAGGCTCTACCGCCAGTGCAGGACCCTTGACAGGCAAGGGGCCCAGCTCTGAGGCTATTTAAGCCTTTGATGGGATCATTGTTACAGAGCAGGGGCCCCAACTCCCCCCCCCCACCCCCATGTATTATAGGGATACGAGGTTGACTAAACCATCACAAGAATAGTGGGCGATGAGGACGTCACTTTCCTATGTGTTCTAAAGCAAAAATATTCAAGAAAATATTAAGCATGTTACATAGTTTTAGTTAGTACAGTATATATTTTTTTTAGATAAATTTGAAGAAAAAGAGAAATGAGTGAAATCTCTCATAATCAGTATGTAATATGTAGATTTATTTGTATTGAAAATTATGTATCTGAAATTTTTTATATATGGAGGAATCAGTAGCATTTATCAGCATTGAAAAATTCTTGTTACTGCAGTGTAGACTGGAAGTGAGAAGTGAATATATTTGTGGATCATTTTATTGGGAATTGTCTTTTTTTTTTTTTCTCCTGGAAACCCCTTACCTTCTGAAACAAGAGAAAAGTTCATCATGGTTATTATTTTCCCCTGACAGGCAACAAGTGTACAGGAGCTAGGAGAGTGCATGGTAGAGGCTCAACAATACATGAACAAGAAATTCCTGAAAGGTATTTTGCAACCTTCCAAGACAGTAGTGTTGATACACCAGGACAACCCAGAAGGTCAGTCAATCATGCTGTTAGATGGTTAGTTTTCATAGTTTATATTTATCTACTTACCTCTCCCTCTCTTCAGCACAAATTTCAGTCTTTACTATCATCATATAGTTTAGTTACCACATTCATTAAGTTTATGAAGGAGTTCAGGTACTGCCTGGGTTGTGGAGTCAGTGTTGGGTAGTTGTCAGTATTTGGTTGTATTTAGAGTGGGTAAATTTCCCTCAACTCAATCTCCCATTGTAATAAAGACTATGCATATGATAAGGGAATGTAAAATTCAACAGTATTATTGAATGTAAGATACAATAATACTGTTTACATTTTATTAATGATTACTTTCAGTTGGACTTGGAGTCAGAGGCATTGTAGGAGTTAAGGTTAAAGAATTTCTGAATTCAGAGTTGGAGATGGAAAATATAATTATAGACTCCACAGCCCTGTTCAACACAATAGTGACACTCCAGTTCCCAAATTCATCATACAGTTTAGTTTTTTTTTTTTTTGCATACAAATTGAATAACAACTGGAATGGTGACACTCCCCTTTTATTGTACAACTATTAAGCTAGTTTATGCACCAAACTGTAGCAAAATATGCAGAATCCAATCCTGGACAATTATTTACTTAACTCACCAACAACATCTGGAATAATATATTGTCTACCAGTGTGGGTTTTATTACTTATAACAGTCTCAGCTTTGCTTTAAAGTGTTAGACTAGGGTGAAGGAATAAACAAAGCAGTATCTTTTTCATATTTCAGAGAGTGAGCTAGTTGATGGGCCGCAAGTGCATCATTGGCGAGAATCGGTTCTTAACTGCCAAACTTTCTCCCGAATGCACCTGTTGGTGGGCATGTTTGACACCTGTATCAAATGGGAGAAGTCTGCTGCTGCAAAGGTCAGTTTCTTCACAGATACAGGGCCAGAAGAAAACTTGCAGGCTAGGTGGTGGTGGTGATGATAAGAATGATTGCTTAAGAGACTCTAGAAAAGACCATACATGTTATCAAGGTTTATTTCCTTGCTATTGTGCAGTTAACTCTTAACTGTTCTTTTTCCTTTCCATGATCTCCCGCGACTCTGATACACTTGTGATTCCTCTTTTATTTAGCCAGGTAAACTGTACACATACACGCCATACTGTACATTTCCACATTTTTATGAAACATACAGGGCCGGATTTATACATGTGTAGATTCTTGCGCAGCCTCTGTGTAAAGGCATCCCTTACCTCCATGGAAGGCCACTTTTCAAGGGTGGGATGGCAAGCACAGCGAGAAATTTTATGAGAATTCTGATACTATAAAGAAGCCTTTATTGAGATAATTAAAGTAGCACTCGGCCTCTAGTATCGTTATGCTGCCACCAAAGGCAGGTTGATATTTACAGTGTGTGAATGACTGAGATTCGAATGCCCATTCATCGCTTCCCCTAGCAGCAATATTGTCAGTATGATTGGTCACTCTTATTCTCTGATTATGTGCTGACTATTATGGCAATTCATAATTATCCTTTCACAATTTGTCAAGTTCTGCCAGCAATGTACATCATCATGAGCCGTACACTTCTTTTGAGGGATTTATCCTTTACCTAATTTCTGACAAGGCATCATTTAAACAACAATTTATGTTGTATCAAAACCCCCAGATGGATTATGATTGTATAATACAAATATATTTATATTATGGACAATGTGGATGTTGATTCTTGGCTTTCAGTAATAACAGACTACTTTATTAACAAATGGGAAATTGTAACCAAAATATGTAATTTGCATTTTGTGATAGTTATTTATTTGGTGTAGCATATTCAGCTTTTTATATAATAATTTTATTAAATTTCTACAGTTATTTGAAAAAGCTGTGATTCTGAATTAACTCTCGATTTGCACTATTGTTAGAAATGCGTTATTTATTTGGTGTAGCATATTCAGCTTTTTATATAATAATTTTATTAAATTTCTACAGTTATTTGAAAAAGCTGTGATTCTGAATTAACTCTCGATTTGCACTATTGTTAGAAATGCAAGGTGTGCCGGCAGCAAGGCAGTAGTGAGCATCCGCTGGCCATCTGTGAAAAGTGTGGTGTGAGCTACCACTGGACATGTCTGCGGCCACCAATTAGGGAGGATCCCCCTGGTGGCTTCCTCTGTTCCATCTGTGCACCTGCTAATAGGAAGGACAGACAGGATAGAAGAGTGAGCAGACCAAGAGTAAGTTTAGATTTATCTTCTACTTTGAACTTGCTATAGGGTCTCTTTTGTACTAAAATATGACATACCTTGGATTTGGGAAATAATTTGTGTATTTCCCCCCTGCACCCCTCTCTCCCTTACTCTTGCTCTAGCTTAAATCCTTTAATGAAAAATAAGTTTTGGACATTATAATGCACAGTGCAGACTTTGATTAAATACCAGGAGACTTAAAATTTGCAACTAAGAAAAAATAAACAACTTTCATTCAAGTGTTAAAATCTCCCATTTCTCTCTATACATATAAATAAAGGAAGTGCTTTTTAATATTATGACGCTGGTACAGAACCAAGACTATGATGAAGGAGAAGATGAAAAGGAGAAGTTTTGTCGTGTGTGCACCAAGGGTCTGGGACTCATTTTCTGCTTTAAGTGCCCTGCTGCCTACCATTCAGAGTGCCACAACCCTCCCCTACAAACCAGAGCCAGGTTAGTTTAATAGAGTGGAATTTACTGATAAATTTATTAAATATCACCTTATGAGGAGGAGCATATATTAACATTTTAGTAATGCTGCTATAGACTCAAGAAGCAGTTGTGAAATTTTGTTGATAAAGACTCCTCAAAGAATATTTCCTTGTTCTGGGTAGTCTTGCAATATTTCTATAACATTATAACTTAACTATTTGTAAGAACTAAAATGAAAAGTCTTGCAATATTTTTTACCACTGTATATTACATGATGATTTTGGTGGTGAACTGTGAATGTATTGTTGATAATTATGGTTTTGAGGAGGATTATTTACATTGAATTATTTGTTGATAACCCAAAATATAATGAGTGGTTGGGAGTAACAGCCAGATAGCAGTCAGCTACAATTTAAGACTGTTATTAAAGCACTCTTAAAAGATACATATTTGCTATTAATAAACACTGGAATCTACTCATAATATGTTTAATTTCTGATATCAGGTGGCAGAAAAATATTGCAATTTCACCAGGTAAGTAAATTAATCACTGTTGTCTCCTAACTATTTGCAGGAAAGACTGGGAGTGTGTAGACTGCACCAAAAAGAGTAAAAAGAGGACTTGCAAGTGGAGTCAAAGTAGTCGATCCAGTAAAATCACCATGGTGAGTGACCTTTGACACTTATCTGAAATATGTTGGTTGACCTCTTACCATAGTCAATATTCATGAGAAAGCACAGGCATGGTCCATATCCATCTGCAGCACTATCTGACACTGTGTAACCATGATGTTCCTCTGCAGATCACAGACACAAGACGGGTATCACGATCACTTTACAAGGAAGAAGACTCAGAATCGGAAACAAGCAGTGACGGATTAAAAAAAGAGGGAAAACGAGCAAGTGAGAGAAGCAGGAGGCAAACAAGGCAACAGGAGAATGCAGAGGAGTCACCACCAGAAAGAAAAATGAGGCCCAGGCGTACCCTCCGCCAGCTTTCTAATAAGCGGTCAAGAGACGTATCAGAAGACGAGGAAGAGGAGGATGAGGAATTTTGTGCTCATACCTCTGCACGGTAGGTTAATTTCTTATTCTTTGTCTTCACATTATGAATTTACACTTGGATTTCTCGTCTAATATTGATTAGCCTCCTAAACCCAGGGAACTTCTCTTAAATATAAGTTCAAAGCTGAGCAGAGCTCTCTCCTTGCTCACCACACACTATCCCAACTCCCTCTCTTCATGCTGTTAGTAAGCATTATTATTTTTATATCCTTGTCATGCTCTTTTGTATGTACAGTATTAGGTATATTCAATTTATTCATTAATAGTAGAGCTAAACCTCTTCATTGAATATCCAGTTATATGCAGTAATTACAGTTAGAAATGGATATGAGAGAAAACAAAAAATCTTCACTAAGTTGTAAACTGTATGTTTCTATTTGAGTACAGTATATCACTTAATACCAGATATCCCTTGTCTATACATATATGCATGTGTACATATGTGTGGATATGCACTTGTGTGTGTCTGTGTGTTATGGGTGCCATTCTATCCTCCTTTCATTACTTGCCTTCTCTGCCAACACAGTGATCATCATGTCAATATGGTTTTACACTGTTCCCTCTCAAGAATACTCCATCACAGAGAGAGTAATAGAGTAATTTTTTTGCTAATTTTTATTGAGGTATTGCTGGCCCCACAGAGATGCTATTTCACTCTGCTTCTGAAAAACTAGAGTTGTAAGATGTACTCCATTATATCACAGTACTATACAACCATTAAGCTTTTATGAAAGTAACTCATATCGTATATGAGAGGTATTATCTTAGTAAGAAGGGAGTTGATGCTGAATGTGAGGGGGTGAAGTGGAGTACATTAAGATGGTTTGGACATGTGAAGATAATCTAAAAAGGAAAATTCTGAAAGAAAGTATAGGGGAGTGAGGTAGAGGGACATGGTATTAGAGGCAGACCACCAGTCAGATGGGAGAACATGGTTGAGAAGTACAGTCGGTCTCAGGAATTCATACACTAAGCATTGGTTACAAGAGGTCTTTATTCTGCACAAACTATAGGGACTATTTTGCTGACTGTTTCAAGTATTAGCCTAATAACATTACTTGAGAAGTTTGGTGTTAGGAAATAAATAACTAATTTTTCTAGTTATTACGAACCCTTGATGTCACAGTGGTGCATATGAATTCTTGAGGCCAATTGTATAGGAGGGAGAGAAAGGTGAGTATTGAGTGGGATGGGGGCTTGACTTAAGCTACGGTCACACTGGCCATTTGTACCCTGGGAGACCCAAGTGTAGAGCAGCGATGGATGCTGTCCCTTGGAAGTTTTTGGTCACACTACAGAAAGTAGAATCATCAGCCCAGTCCAAGGATATCAAGCTACAAAGAGTAGTGCACAATGGAGGACGAGGAACATGCTGGAAACTATGACTATTTTTACAATTGCAGCAGCCTACGCTCACATAAAACGGAAAACAAATAACGTGAAGAGACTGTGGGTCAAACTAGAGACCCTATATAGAGAGACTGGACTCCTAAATTTTGTGCTGCTCGCTGATTGGCTGAATATATAGGCCGTCATGTTTGATACTGTTGTCTTCAGTGTTGCCAGGTCTGTTTGGCAGTGCTAGACGAAATTTCCCTATAACTTCAACATCAGAATTTCCCTTTTTACCTCAATTATTCCCTGTTTACTCTGGTATTTCGTCTGATAGAAAATTCCCTGTTTACTCTTGAACAATCTTTAATTATAATCTCCATGTGTGGACTTCAATACTCCCTAAAACAGAAATTTCCCTGCACCTGGCAACACTGGTCGTCTTTCAGTCAACCGCCTTGGTTTAGTAGCGTCGTCTGGCAACTCGTCACGTCCTATTATGTGCTTCAAATAACGCATACATGACGTATAATAGTATTTATAACTTCAGGGATCTTATAGAATTAAAAAATATATACCTGTATATGGAAAGAATGCAACTTTCGTCAATATTTTGCCCACGAATGTCAACAATAGATTACTAACGGGTAGTATCTGGCATCTTATACAAACTTGAGAGGTATCGCGGAAAACTAGATAAAAAAAACAAAGATGGCGGTGTCCAGTCTCTCTATATAGGGTCTCTAGGTCAAACCATGGATGGCAAGAAAGAGGAAAAGTGTGTACAACAACCTAATTCAGGAGATGAGCCTAGAAGATGGACGTAGTTTTTATGACTATCACGGAATGTCAAGAGAGAATTTTCAAGAGCTTCTGAACTTGGTATCATTGTATTGGTAGCAAGAGTGTTCTCAAATCAAAGTTTATAGGATAATTTTGTTATCGAGAAAAAAGGTATTTATGTATAATTTACGCTAATTTGATATATTTATTTACTATTTGTCATTATTTTTCAAAATAAGTTAAGTACAATCACATATTTTTACTAACAATAGTTTTAAAGTTCCTTCATTCTAACCTTGGGCTTGGAAGCAAACGACCCTACTCGTGTTGGGATACCTTGTAAATCTCCAAGCAAAACTCTCCAAGGTTGGGCGAAAATTCTACTCTCCCATGGGATCCAAGCATTTTTTGACCAGTGTGACCACGGCTTAAGTATGGAGGGATTGCTGGATCAGAGAGAACTGGTAACTTATGCAGTGGCCACCCCCTTGAGGGGAGTTCCCAAAGGGGGTAGGATGTCAGAGGTTCTGATACATGGAATAGATAGAAATGTATTGGCCAGTATTTCAGGATAATCTAAATAAACTGGAATATATATGGATGTAATTATTTTATTTAATATTATTAACATTTACATTATGAACCAAAAAAAATGGAAAGCATGGAAAAATATTGTAGAAATAGTACTTTTCTTTATAGCAAGGGAACTGGACAGCCAGCAAGGAAAAATCAAGGGAGAGCAACCAGGAGGATGAAAAGTTATAGGGTAGAGAGCAGTGAAGAAGAGGAGGAGGATGAGAAACAAGATGAAGAGGAGGAGGAGGAGGAAATGGAAGAACTTGAGGAGGAAGAGGAAGACAATGATGAACAAGATGAAGTGGATGATGACGATGATGAGGTATGTGCTATGTTGAAAGTTTGTTCTCCTGTTTGGAGTGAAATATTGACTATTCAATTTTAAGCTACTTATTGTCCCCATGTTAATTTTTGAACTTATTTTTATAAAATCCAGACCAGAAGCAAATTGGACCATCCACAAAAGGAAGATTCTTGCCAAACACCAATCAGTTAGATTCATCTCTTTTGTTTTTTTCTCTCTTCCTTGGGCTAGGGTTTATTTTGTCATATTTTAAATAAATTTATCGGTGTCATCAACTCCCTTTTTCCAAGGGATTAGTGGCTTCAGAATGAGGAATAGGAAATAATATCAGAGTACAGAAATACCCAGTTAACATGGGCCACATTCACATTGACTACCCCTGTAAGGCCCACAAAATTCTTAGCTCCCCTTTCTCACAAGTTCTTTCACACAACCTAAGTTTTTTTTTTTTTTTTTTTTTTTTTTTTTTTTTTTTAAGAACTTTATGAAATAATCAGTGTTATATATTTATTTCAGTCCAGTATCCTTATGAAAATAAGTCAAAGGGAAAAATTATTTCTCTTTTGGCTGTATCGGTATCTGTTTGGGGTAGCCACAGTGGATTATGCTGCATCCTTCTCTATCATACCAATCACCTAGCCTACATATCCCTCCTGTTCATATACATGAGCATCATCTTTGGCTTTATTCTTCAGCCTGGGTGCTGCATCCTCTTCCTAGTACAGTATATAAATCCCACTACTGCATGCCTTCACTACTCACTTTGTTTCCTAACTCTTCTATTTGCATTGTTCCTCCAGTATATTAACTCCAATCCTGTCAATCTTTGTTACTCCCAACCAAAATCACAGTATGGACAGTACATCAAACCCTGCTTTTTCTTTTCATCAGCACCACAGCCACCAAGCCACACAACATGGCTAGTCTCAGGAATGTCTTGTAAACATTTCCTTTTCTTGCAAATAACTCCTGTCTCTCTTCTCCACCCACTCCATCCAGCTTCACATACTTCACGTGTACCACACTCACTATCCCTATGAATAGTTCACCCTAATATTTTATGAAACACATCCACCGTCACTACCTCTACTGATCACCAAGTGTGGGTTTTTGCAAAGGGTTATTTGATATGTTGGGATGTGATGAAAGGTGTCTGTTGGAAATCCACCTGAAAAAGGTAATTGTTTCCTTGATTTTGTGTGCTTTCTGAAACTGGGGCTAGCCAGGTATATACCTCAAATGTAGGAAATGGAAGTAAATGTAACCAAGTTCAATCCATTGATCTTCTGATACCATGGCAGTGCTTCTTTCCTTCCTTAATTTCTCTTTTTCATCCTCCTTTTTGAGGTACAGTCACCGTAAGTCAGGGGTTTTCAAAGTGGTCGATATTGACCCCCAGGGGTCAATGGGATCATCCAAGGGGTCGATGAATAGCCAGGGGGTCGAAAGGGGGTCGATGAATAACCAGGGGGTCGGTGAATGTTTACTGTTAGGGTCGAACGGACCATTGTAGCCTCCAATTTGAAGTTCTCGATTATAATTAGTAAAAATCGGAAGAAAATCAGAAACCATTAGATTAAAAAAATAGATATTAATTTCTTGAATTAAGCTACATATACTCATACACCTTGACATACTTTCTTACTGTGTGTTACCTTTTTATACTACATGTCAACTACTAGTACTACTACTACTATTACCTACTCATACTGATTTTGGCATTGGTGTTTTTTTCCTTGAATTATTAAAAGCTAGGCTGCTACGGGGTCAACAGAAAATGTGCAACTTCATTGGGGGGTCGATGAGTTAAAATGTTTGAGAACCCCTGCCGTAAGTAGTGACTATATTTTTTTTCTTTTTCCTTCCTAATTGAAGAACTTGGTAGCTATTGATTCCTACAGCCTATGTCAAGAAACAAACTATGTAGTGCCTCAGAGTATGAGTAAGGATTCAGTTTAGTAGCATAGTTAGGCATCAGTTGCCCCTCATTTTGCCCATAATAGAAGACACCTTTAAAAAACTTGTGACTTGAGTCCAAAAGTATCAAAATTTTCTGATAAACAAAAGGACCAACTTCTTCATATTTATTACACTATGAACCTCAGGATCCCCCATCAGACTTGAGAATCAGCACTACTTTTGCCTGTGAGTGTACACTGCATCACCCCCACACACACATCAGACTGGCTCTCAGAATTTTGATGAGGGTGATTTGAGGATGTAAAGTGGCCTTATAATAAGGTACTTTAACACCATTCGAGGTTCCTGTACAAATAATTCATGCCCTGCGATTGTTACAACCCCAGTATATCACTGTACAGACACTGCTGTCAATTTAGTGGTTATTCTACAGCCTGTGTGCAGTCCTTGCTCGTATTGTGGCATTGGTGGGGGTGCTGGCCCAGTCCTGCAGCCTTGTTTGACCTGTGAGGCCACCTTCCATCCTGATTGTGCCAGAAAGGCCCACCCCAGTCAGTCTGATAAAGCATATCAATGTTCAGAGTGCCAAGAGTGAGGCCAGTAAGGTATCGTCAAGTCCCATAAATATTTACTCCTGTGTTGTTGTTTTCTGGGTTTTGGACTGTTTCGGTAGTCACATTAAACTACGTACTGTTGATAACTTAATAGTTTTCTACAACCAGTGTTGTAATTTCTGATGTTTATTAGTACATATTACAACATTGGTACTGATAGTGATAAAAACTGAGTGCACAAACATCAGGAGTTACCAAATATGATCAGCAATGGAAAAGCTGCTTATTTGCTATCAGTGCATAAAATTGATCATATCCATAGTTGCATGTAGCAGGGCATTTCTGGACAGTTGTCTGACGGTGATAGATGATACAAAAGCTTCTTCCCATGGTACTTTTGTGAACATTTTAACATGAGGACAGAGTAAGGATTGTGTGAATTCCTCCATCCACAAACTACCAAAAGGTTACGAGATTCGGCAGATGAAAGAATTAGACATATTTTTTATGGGTATACTAATAATTGGTTGTTTTATACCTTCTTTTTGCCATAGAAATATTCAATACTATTTTAGAAACTTTTAATTACTGTACTTAACGATATGTAGGCATAAATAATGAAAGGAACCTAATGTAAATAAATCAGCTGTAAACATAAGACGACGATAACTCACATCTACACTTCACATTTTATATTTAATTTATTTGATTTCGAGTCACAATTTGTCACTGCACATATATATACAGGCATTTTGAAAACTATATAGCAAAACAAGAACGCATATACTGGCTTAGTTTGAATTGTGTACTGTACTCACTCTGGAAGCAGTGATACCAGCCTTACCAGGCCTCTGTAGTTGCAAGTAACGAAACAAATAATCTGTTACATTATATTTAAGTACTAGCTTGGCATTGCACAAATAGTAAATCACTTGCTCAGTAATATTAGCAATTAATTTACCAGGTAAAATCATGGTATACAGCCTAACTTGAATATAGAAATAGACTAAAAGCCTACAGAAAACGTCGGCGAGGTACGTCTCGCATCTGGAAAACTGCGGTGACCCATGTGCAGCCTTTGTATTGTAAATTTCGGTTAGAAATTTGGCTACCATTTTTTCAATATTTTATGCATATTAGTCAATAACATCCTTTCGTGACCTGCCCAAACATTCATTCGCTCGTTATGCATCAACTGGAATTTCAGTTCCAAGAAATGTATAGTTTGAACACAAAATGAAATTATTTATGACCGTTTTGATGACTGTATGTACAGTATTTGGCTTTATTAATATTTATAAACCATCTTATTGCAGTAAGTCTTACTTCGGAATATAGTTTAACTATCTATCAAAATATTAAAGAGGTAAATAGACGTTAATTACTCATATTTATAACAAGAATCATTTTATATCGAGCGCACTGTTTCTTGTCGATACCCGTGTACCTGGCGAATTAATTCATCCAGCGAATCTCGCAACCTTTTGGTTGTTTGTGGACGGAGTAATTAGATATCATGTGATATCCTCATTGTTTAAAAATTTTACATTTATTGCCTCATGCCTTTGACTGTTTGGACAATGTCAGAATGCTAATAAAAACATTCTGTCCAGAAGTATCCATCAACTTTGCTGGCTTACATCTTGTATCTTAGTTGCAAATACTGACTCTTGATGTCTAACAAACAATGTGAATTAGTATCAGCAATATCCAAATAACATTTCCTTTGTAAGAAATTTTCCATACAGATTTTACACATGTCAAACTAATAACTGCTAAATCTCGCTTCTTGTTCCTTACTGAAACACAGGTATCTGCATCAACTGACAGTAACCAGTTATTTATTTTTTGTACAAATATCTTCATTTTCTTGGCAAAGATGACTATTCCATATACAGTACTTGTTTTGTTCTCATGGTTGTGATTGAACTTTAAGTTCTCTACTCTTTGACTTTGCCTTACTTTTTATTTTCATACTGCAGTACATGTATTCACACTGCTTGTCCCTCCCCTAATTCTCCTGAGAGTTCTAGACTTTTCATCTATCTTCCTACTGGTGGAGCACATTCTATTCCACTTTGTTTTGACTGATAATCTCCCTGAAGAACAAGCCTTCATCTTTTTTTAGCAACCTAGCTCAGATTGTACAGCACCCTACCCATATTCTCAACAGTCTTGGAGACAGGCTTCATACTGTTTACTGTACTCAATTTATTTCTGCTTATACAGAACTGTTTACCTCTTCCTCATTGACTTCCTAGGATCACAATATCTCTCTCTCACTCTCAGAAAGTTGAATATCTAAATCTTTGGCAGAAGTCCTCCAGAATACATATAATGTATAGATATTACAATTTATCCGAAATTTTAGGCATGAATTTTTTACCCTCAGGTCACTGGAGGAGAGGAAAATAGAACAGATAATGATGCAGGAGAACAGGATGAGGATGATGAGGAAGAAATGAATCAGGAGCAGAGTGAGAACCAGGAGGAAATGGAACAAGAAAGTGAAAAGGAGGAGGAGGAGGAGGTAGAAGAGGAGGAGGAAGTAGAGGAGGAGGAGGAGGAAGTGCAAGAAGAAGAGGAGGAAGAAATGGATGATGCTGAAAAGGGAGAGAGTGATGAGGAGCAGGACGAAGAAGAGGAAGATGGTGTTGATGAAGTAGGTGATTATAATGAGGAGATAGAAGATGGTAACAATGAAGTAAATGATGATGGCAGTGATGGCTCAGAAAGTGATGATAATGATGAGTTAGAATATTCGGAGGAGGAAGAGGAAGAAGTTTGAAACTATTGTATTGTATAGCATATTGCTAGTTTTTTGTTCGTTTTACTGTAGGGAGTTTTAGCTGGATCTTCTCTAGTCTTTAATCTTGGTACATTTGTCATTAGGAAAGATTGGCTATATCTTTTTTGGTTTATGAATGAGGAATTTCATAATCTCTGGTCCAGAAAATCTGAGGGCATAGGAGTTGCATCTTCTCTGGTCTAGTAAATAAGCTTAGATTGACTGGCAACTCTAGCCAGGCATTAAGAGTAACCTTAATTACGTCTTACTTAGTCTAGGAAAGGAAAAAGATTAGCTACATATTTTTAGGTCCAGAGAAAAGTGTAAGATTAACTGCATTGTTATAGCATTGAAAAAAAGGAGTTAATAGTTCATAATTGATTTAGGACAACATCAGGAGAAATTGACTCCAATATCATTCATGCAACAGTTCAATTAGCTGCATATTCTTTGTTTACCAAAAGGAGAAAAAATTAGGTATCCCTACTTTCTTTCAGAATAAAGGAACATGTAAATAATGTCCTTTACTGTGTATAGGAGGTAATTTGTTTTATTTTGGTTTTGGTGCATTGTTTCCCTATTTCTGAAAATTACTGATTCCCGTGAATACCTCTTTAACATTTTGTCCAGCAGGTAATCATTTAAGAACAGATGTGTGCATGTTCATGGCTTGGTAGATGGATGTGTTTTGAAAGATGTTTGAGTAAATGGATTTGCTTTTAGGAGTATGTATTAAGTACCGTATTCAATTTGAAAAACTATTTCTTGTGGTTACCTAGAGGTGGCAATTAGCTACTGTAATTCATTTGTTACACAGCTGTCAAAACTTGTGGTAATGCAGAATGTGAACACAGATTTAAATCCTCACTAAGTTATTAAATACCATATGAGATAATCACATGTTCAAGTTAGATTGTATGCAAGATTATAATTTCACTCCATGCCTTCCATATGAATGATTCCTCCCAACCACATAATTCAATCATTATTATATAATCACAGTTCACTATCCAGTCAACCAGACAGTTTGCTAATCATAATCAGTATTCTAATACAGTAATTTTTCAGTCCCATTTTATTTATCTGGTACATACATATACATTGTGGCTGAGAATGACTTTCACTATCATGAGAATTCCTTCTTTCCCAAAAGTATACTTTTCCACTTGATCTTGAGTACTCTATATATTTTTACGCAGTAACTGATGGTGTATTTTTATTTTTAGTCATTAGGTTACCGTATGAATAATAAAACGGTACCATGAGCCATTATGCAAGGTGAAGAGCTTGCAAAAGAAGGAAGAATGTACATGGAGATTATGAACCTGTTGATGTTTTATCCATTAAAGCATAATCACACTAATTGCTCTCTAAAGATGTCTGTCTACATTACTGCAGTCTACATTACTTCAAGACTTGACTAAACAAAAATCAAACTATTATATTGATATAGTGCTAATAATGCTATCTTAGGTTAAACCTCCTAGAAAAGGTATAGTATTTTATTGTTATGTATATTACAGTATGTCTGAAAGTGAAATGCACTGATATGAACACATGTCAATACCAGTTATCTCATATTACAATTACCAGTACTAACAAAGTAGTAGTGTATACTATATGAGTAAACATTCCAGTTAAACAGTTGTAAGAGGTGGTTGAAGCTAAACAGGTGAAACTGTCAGACAAGTTCTATGAAATGCCTTTTTGAGAATGGTAGCACCTGTTGTGGCTCGGTGGGAAGATCTTTAATATTCAAAGTCAAAGACCAGCAATGTGTAAGTTCAGATCTTTTCCACAATAAATTCTAGCACCATTAGATATTGCATGTCAGACAGATGGTGAAAGAGAACTTGTAAGGCTGGTTAAACTTGAAGATTATTTAATATAAAATTCTTTTGATTTACAAGTTATGAGTTACAGAGTTTGCTTACCATATTTTAGAGTCCTAAGCAAAACCAGATCTCAAAAAAAAAAAAAAAAAAAAAAAAAAAAAAAAAAAAAAATATGGAGATGTTTTCAATGACAACTTAGAATACTGTACAAGGATCTTGATGTGTTTGTTGTATGAATGACTTGTTTTAGGCACCATATAAAATGTAGTAAAGACAGGAGTTAAATGAATGATTAAATTCTATTTCTGTAAATGGAATATTGCATACTTGTCATTCTTCAGCCACCTCCTACATAAACATTAATAATGGGTAGTGTTCTTGAGTTTATACCAATATTTATGATAAGAAAGTGATGGCAGGAATCTGTTGGCCAGCCATTACCAAAAACTTGGTGACTTGGTAGTTTGTTAAGTTCAATAGCATATAGTGATATTTCATTCATTGAGCTCGTAGCGTCCTGTTGGCAAATTTCTTTATATCTTTAATTTTCACCAGTTGTAACTAATAGGAACTGAATCTGGACACGAAAGACTGTAACCAACCATGATTTTAAAATTTTATTTTATGATTCTTGGCACACTGATCTGAAGCAAATTAATTTGTTTTGTAGAGACATAAGCATTAACAGAGAGGTGACCTCATTACTTGGGTGTTCTTACCAGTTTGTTTTTAAGAAAGAAAATAATATACTGTTAATACATACCCAATATGTCTCAAGAAACTTGGCTTTTGTAGTTAGGAAAGACATGGATCTGAAATTTTGGTACCACACTCCTTATAAACAAAATTGGAAGGTGGTTGTTAGTGTGACTAATCTATAAAAATATGTTTTTGTTTGCATTACACTATGTTCTTAAAGATTTGAATGACTGCAATATTATATTTTCCAGATACTCGGGTATCATCAGCCTCACATAGGGAAAGAACTACTGTATAACAAAATAACATCTAAGCTTAAAAAAAAAAAGACTACAGCAAAGTCGTTGCCAGATTTTCTGTTAATTGATATTCATGTAACAGAGTTTGTTCTCATTCACACACACAAATAGCAAGGTGTATTAGTTTCTACTTTGGGCAACTGTACTGTATGTTGATCATGTATTTATGTTTAGTTCCTCCATGTCAGTGGTCTACCAAAAAAAGTCTTGCTAGTGAAAGTGCCAAGCATTTTCCATTCATTGAAACAAATTGTCACTTGGCTCGAAGTTTGAGTGATTTCTTTTGTCATTCTTCTGTAGTGTGTGATATCCTGTGTAATGGTATTGAGGTGTTAACAGGATTCAATATGAGTCAGGCTTCATTTGGAGCTATTTTACATGTCCCTGTGATTGCATTTTTATCTATTTCTGTGGCTCCTGTACTGTATTTTATTTGTTTATGGTACAGCTGACTTGTTTACTTGTGGTTTAACTGATACATTTGAAAACTTGTATTGAGGGCACCTTTCCATTAATACAGGCTTTGAATCAGACACCTCCAAACCTCTAATTGAGGTTTCTATCTTGGTATACTAGACTTGGATCCAATAAAAATATATTTAAACTAGGATAAATTGTTTGTTTGTGGAAGATGGTAGACCAGTAACTAAATTGAAGAATTCCATTTTGTAGTGGCTTAATCTTGCAGAGTTTATATTTGCAGGTATTGTAAATATACTATTTCCTGTTTCCGGTCCTTGTTTATGTACTGCAATCACTTGCAGAGTCTCTCCATGACACATCAAGTGTTTTATCTTCAATATTGAGTGGATGCTAAGCTGGTATATTTGTTCAGCCAAGAAAGTTAGAAAAACTTTTATTGAGAAGTTTTTACTTGGCTGACAAGTTGACAAAAATATACTTTGTCAACTAAATACTGTATAAAGATTTCTCTTGTATCTTTTCACACACCCCATTCAGTTAACTTATGGAATTCACTGACTAGAGTCAAGATATTTGCTCCCTATTTAAATTGCATGTGTTTTAACATTATTTCCACTATCATAGGTATGAAAATGCATTCAGAATGTTTTTCCTCATTTTTGTGTTTAACTGCAGTGTTTCTCAATCAGGACTCCACAGACTCCAAAGGGGTCGGGAGGGCTTCCAGGGATCTGTAAAATGGTTTTGGAAATTTAAAGCTATTTAAATATTCTGTTGCCCTGCCAATTTTTTATGTACAGCTCAGCTCAGTACAATTCTTATGCCGTAATTGTGAATGTAATGCAATTGGTAAACAAAGATTAATTTACTTCCAAATCAGTTATTTCCATTGCCTTTTTTGGAAATTGGTTTTCATTTCCATTGCTCCAGCAAACTACACAGTGTTAACCTGTACCTGGTCAATCATGTCATGTGACATGATTCAATTTGTTTTGCTCTCAGGTAAATCACATGACATGACATTTATATTTAATATAGTACATGTTTCTTGTGGCTTTCAAGTGACTGATATGTTGGTTATGATTATTTAGGTGTCATTTATCTCTCCACACAAGTCACCATTATTAGCTTCAATTTTGAAGTACAGTATAAGTATTTTTAATTCGGTAATGGATGGTAGTGTTGCATGTTCCATAATAATATATAATAATAACAAAGTGTTAAAGTCAGAGATAATGATATAATGTGATTAATTGTACAGTGTGTTCATAAATTATCTGAACAAGTGTACATGGTCATTAATGGTAATTTGTTCAGATTATTTATGGACATCTTGTATTATATCATTGATTAAAGTTGAGATAATGTGGATTAAGTACTGTATACTATATATTACTGAACAATTGAATGTGACATCAATAGTGTGTTGATGTATGGTACAATCTTCTTTTGTGTCAAAAACTAATTTTTCTTTTTATCTGGAGGGGTACCGGGTATGCATACATGCGTTGTAACTCAGTTTGGGTTACTGTATGAAATGTTTATATTTGTGAAGTTATGTACACAAGCATTTTCAGTTGCCGTCAAAAGTTTAAATTTAAGGGGAACTTGAGCAACTATTTATTCCTCGTTTTCATCTACTCGTGTGATAGTTTAGCTTCGGTAAGTGAAAACCTGTTTGCAACCCATTAGAAATTATGGATAAATTTTGTAAAAGGAATTCAATCAAAGTCACTACTATACTAGAGGGAAGATGTGTTTACTAAAGTCCCTCACATGTGTGTTGAAATTAATCATCACAGCTGTACCACAATTACAGTATATTATTTAGGCTGATTTGTTTCATCCTCATACCTATAGTAACTATACTTGGAGGTCCTTCAAAGTCTTCTAGACAGATGGGGTCCGTTGAGGGATAAAGGTTGAGAACCGCTGTTTTTAGTTTATCTTCTTAAGTTCATGTAGTTTTTAAGTTTTCACTGGTAACTACTTAACAGATGTATGTCACAGTTGAGGCTTTACTAAGTGTTATTAAAGGTGTTGTGTGACAGATCCCACTAAGGAAATGCAGTGCAATGCTGATTAATATTGAAATTATTTTTTTTATTAATATTTCCTTTGTATTTTTGATAGCATTTGATAGTATATATTATGTTCATTTACTTGTACCTGTATCATTAAATATTAAGTATTTGTGTTGATGCTTTTTATAGCATTTTATGATCTTGCTTATTTCCAGCATGTAATATTTCAGTAAGCATGTATTTTCAGAACTGTCTTCAACATGACTGCATATCCTGCTTAACATGGTGTTATAATGACTAATGTTCTATTGCGACCTGGATGGCATTGTTAGATGGCAGAACAGAGTGGAAGAGTATGTAAAGGAGAGAGACATGAGGGGGAGGGGAGGGCTGGACCAAGTAAGGAGGGAGTGTTTGAACTGGGAAGACTGGAGACCTTTCTGCCATGGCCACCCCCTTTGGGGGAGTTCCCAGAGGGAACGAGGTGTCAGAGCTATAGATAGATAGATAGCGACCAATAGTTTTTTTTTATAATCACGATGGTGAGTCCACATAACACTGCCCCTTTACTGAACAGCAGGCTGCTTCTGGTTGAATTACCATCCCACCACTTACACTAGCTCATAAGTCAGTCCTTGTATGCAGCATGATACTCAACTGTCCTGTTAAGGGGGCAGCATCATCTAAATTAACCACCCAGAGTAGAAAGAAACTTTTGGTAGGAAGGTAGGAATAGTACCTGTACTAAGGAAAATCTGAGTCATGTCTGAGTAGGCACAACTTTTACAGTTTGTATGGGTCTTATCTGCACCTCATATTTGTTAATCATCACTTTAGTTCACTAACTTAACCCTTGAATATAGATCTTGGTAGCTAGAACAAATACATAACCCATGCAAGGAAGTCTAATGAATGTGGAAAGAAACAAACTGCCACTATTATGTCGGGTTCTGTTCTTATGTTTTGTAAGTCTTGTTAAAATTATTATTCTGTTGAATTGTGTATACAGACATTCTTTTCAGCTGCCATACAAGCATGTGACCATCTGTGGTGTGAAGTGCTTTTTCATAAATAATTTTCATGATATTTGTACAGTGGCCATAGGACTCTGGACTCATTGCATTGGTATATGGTATCCCCAATTTGTCTGGTAGAAAAAGCTTAAAGAGGTATACAGTAGTGTACTAGTCTCTTTGGTGAAATAATTCTTATTTCTGGTGACATAATTCTTATTTCTAGTGACATTCCTGTGATTTGATGGTCTTGCTTGAAATGTTCTAGAACTACATGGTCTTGTTAACCTGGTCATAGAACCATACTGTACATTTTTCTGTGGTATTATATTCCCTCTTAGCCTATGGTATTTTCAATGTGGATTAGTACCACATGGCTTTGCTGCCTGATACTAGAACAACAATATTGCATCTCTAACATTGAATTCCTGGGTTGGAATTCAATTACATTACTATTTTGTGGTTTGACCTATAACTGAAGGAGAGAGTCTTGTATTTCCTATCCTAAGGAGAAGAATAGTGGACATTAATTAGTCCACTCCTAGGGAGAATATTATTTGTTTTGCTTGGCAGCTATTAGAGTTTGGATGGGAAAACATATATCTAATCATTCATAAGATGAATTGGATAAGCCTCTGATTCTTTCCATCAGTATGAGTGAATGATAATTTGAAAAATGTGTTACAGATAATAAGTTCTTACAGTATTATTTACAAGTGATATAAAAATAATTTTAGCAAAGTGTTCGTGAAGAGTCCCAATATGGTTTTATAACTTTCAAATTATATACTCAGTAAAAAAAAATTATGTCATCAGCTACTGTACATGGATACTTGTTTTCTGTGATTTAGCATTAATTTTATATTGCTAGCAAGTTTCCATATTTATGTTGTGAAAACAGGACATTGCTTAGTTGTGTTCACAGAATTATTGTTTCCTAATATTTCATTTGTAGCTTTTCATACTTTCTCCCTGTGCATATTTATGATGCAGAGTGAATCTCTCATTACATGGAATTAAAAGTGAACAGTCCAGCTGTGTTCAAAATATTTGTCTGGAAAATACAAGATGACTCCTACTATAGTTAGACAGCTGACATGACCAGTTTTGCTGTTTCTCTTAGGTTTCATACCACAAGTAGTGGCTTTCCTTCAACAGTTTGTGTACTTTTATGCGAGACTAACTTTTCCTTACATCCTAATTACCATTGAAATATGGATGTATATACAGACAATGAATACTTTTGGGGAGTAAATTTGTTTATTCTGATTTCTCAATACAGTAACACGGCATCTCAAAATGAATACAAGGAATTTCATAGGTAACATAATATATATTAAATATTTTGAAGCACCTTTCAGTTAGAGAGCAGCTCAAGAGTAAGATGATGGTCTAATCTCGACTAACATTAAAATAACTACTATTTATCCTGACAACATAAAATTGTGTAAAGATTGTAGGTGAACTGATTATAAAATGATCAATTTTACTAATTGGCATCAAAGTAATTGTTTTGGTGGCCTTTGAGTGAGTGGATCATATTAAGTCTTTATTTTGTGAAGCAGTTATTGTTCTGTGAGTGATGTGTAGATTTCTTTGTTATGGATACTTGTTGACAACGATGGGGGGGTTGGTTTGTTAAACTATTTCTTGATGATAGATATTTGAGTGATGTATTTTGAAGGACCTTAGGACAATGCTCTTAAAATATTTATCAGATTAAGAGTAATGCTTTGCTGTCTGCCTGCCTCTCTGGGACTCCTTGTTCTTTGTAAAATGTGGACCAGTAACCATAATGCATAATACTGCAACTAGTAACTTTCATCATGGGAATCTTGGGACAGATGTTCACACACTTTGTATCTGAGAACCCAACAATATTTATTGATGGGAGTTTGTAAGCTTTTAACATTATTATCTTCATACTAGGTGTTTGATTTTCATAACTTTGAAAAGTACTTATATGCTGTATAATAGACAGTACTGTACTTCACAGATGTGGAATTTGATTAGTCTCCAAACTAAGCCCTATATTGTAAATACTCAAAACCCATACTGGATGTGCTGCCACTTTCTCAGAGATGTCTTCAATTGCTCAGTGTGTTCTATTGTCCCTCTGCAGTTTTCTTTCATCAAAATGTGGCAGTACTTTAGTAGTTTTTTTATGAAAGGATGTTTCGTTTTTTTTTATAAATGTTACGGCAATATTTGTACAAACTACAAAATTGACCCATTTTACAGAAGGCAGAAATGTTGTAGCAATTGTACCATCTTCAGTATAGGGCAGGCTCAAATCTCGGCTCTCTTCTTTAGTTATACTTGCGTTCCTTTATTATTCAATATTATGTCAAGGTAGTAACCATTTATATATATATATAAATATACACACATATACAACCATCATACATGTAGTGCTATTTTTGTATCTGCTGTTAAATTGAACTTGTATATAATACTGTAGTTGGTTAATCCTTGCAGACATTATGCTTAATTGTTCCATTACTCTTTTCTTTTACTGGTGTTACTAGCATAGTATCAGGGTAGATACTTAGTACCTAATTAAACATTAAGTTTCCACACCCTTAAGCCAATTACTCTAAGGAAACCCCCATTATACACAGCTTCACTTATGCACATCCAGTTCATTCACGGTACTGTACCTTCTTTGGTATAGAAAAGATGGCATTTTTCTAAATAAAGTTCATACTCCTGATTTGTGTATTAGTCTAGTTAATTGAAACCTGTATACCAGTGAAAGTCTTATGCCAATAATCTCCTTTCCATAGGGTGTAGACCACTTTACACAAATTTGTTTCAAATTATATGTATCTATACTGTATTAACCATAACCTGAGTGTATAATGAGGGTTTACTGTATGTATGTGAGCAAACAATACGTGTATACTGTAGATCAGGGAGAGTCAATTAGCTTCTATTGGAGGGGAGGACAGAGGCCTTGTGTATCAGCACTGATTTATCATGTGGTAGTTGTATCCTGGCTGTACTGTACTGTATTCCTAGTGAAACATTTATACAGGACCAATTTCACAGTCATTCATGGTTGATTTGTAAGCACTTGAGCAAGTGAAACAGTACTAAATAATGTAGTGCGTAATGATTGTGGTGAGAAAACTGGGTAGCTAGTGTGATTCCTACAAGTTGTATTTCTATCCAAGAAGGCCTTCTTAACTGGGGGTTCTCATGAGGGTAGGAAGTTAATAACCCCTGTAGGATGGATAGGCAGACCCAGTAAAACCTTGCCGCATTAGGTGGAGAAGATATAAGTCTTCTGCTTTGGTCAGTCTTTAGGGATGTTCCCATGAGGGAATAAGGTGTTAGTTAATCCATGTGAATAAATGAAAAGGCTGGTGAGTGTGCTTACTGAACTGTGTTGTATCTTGTGTCTGAATTGTATGTTGGTTATGATGAGTGAACATTGTAGCAGTTGTGATCATTTAACTGTGATAGATTTGGTGAGTGTAGATACCAAACTTTGTTTGGTGATACTAAAAATTGAATAATGTGGGAAGGGAGGAAAAAAGCAAGAGGGTATGACTGTGAAATGTGCCAGTAAAATTTGAAAATGTCACAGGTCACTTACCAGTGGCTACAGGATGTGTGATGAAATAGGACAGATTCCAGGTGATGCATTATTGGCCATATGGGAGAGTTGTCATCTCATATTAGGCTACTGATTCATCCAAACTATGCCACAAAATAGACTCCCTTACCATAGATGTTACTATTTAATAGGTATAGTTTAGAAGAATTAGTAGCCCGCAATTTGGCAACATCAGAGGCCCCCCGAGTTTGAAAATATCATGTGTTGCTTGTCCTCAGTCAGCTTTTCTCATTAGCTGTCGGCTTGTGATGTGTAGTCAGCTGGCCAAGTAGCTATTCAAAATTCTGGTATTATGTGACTTATACTTCACGATGACACTAATATTTTTTTTTTCCAGGATCATTCTGCTTATACTGTATAACTTTTAGATTAGGTGTATCACTTTTTTTTTTTTTTTTTTTTTTTTTTTTTTTTTTTTTTTTTTTTTTTTTTTTTTTTTATGAATGTAGAGATGAGAACTGACACTATGGAGGAGCAACATAAGGGGTGTGATATACTATATGCCTCATTAGAGCAGTAACTTGCAACGTGCTCTTACGCTGTGTAACACTTCAGGACTTCACATGTATGGCAAAGCATTCTTCTAACAGTACTTTATGTAAGGAATCTCATACTCTTGATAGTGGGAGATGAGAGTGTAAACATGACTTAATACTGATGGTCATCACTGAGGACCATACAGTAACAAAGAGAACTCATGTGCTAGATAATGACAATGACTGATGTGATTGTTCCACATAAGATCTATGGATCAATTACATTAATAATTGCTAATTTTTAGCCCATGAAGAACTTTGCATATGGCCCCAAGTTTGCCAGAGGATCATGTTTTATTTTAATTTTTAAATTAAAAGTTTATATATACTGTATACTGTATATATATATATATATATCTTATATTCCACTGAGGGTAAAACTCTAGGTATAGCATTTTTTTATCCTAAACTAATCGTACAAACTACTGTTTTTATTAGCCTCTTTGTGGTGTTGTGGTGGTAGCTCCTAGAATTTATGATAATGAACCCTGTGCAGTAGTTTTATAAGACTTCTTTTTATTTTTATTTTATTTTTTATTATATGCCTGTTGTGTAGATACATAAACCACTGTACTGTACTGTACTATACTGTACATGGTTAAGGACAACTCTACTGTACTAGATTACATTAAACCTCAAGCTTACATTGGTCCAGCTGTCTTTGATAATTATTGTAAGTGGTGAACAAAATCCCAAATACTAAGTTAACCAGTTTTATAAAATTAACATTCTTCACCTCGCGTTCATCGGGAAGGTGTAAATGCTGCTAAATGGCAAAGTTTACACAAAAATATAGCTTCATAATTAATGAGGCATTGTAGTAATCTATTTTCCTGTAAGTATAAAATAAAGTTAAAGTGTTTTATATTGGAGTGTCCTTACAATACCTTCAAGGTGAAGTAAGTGTATATTTGTTGATTCTAGTCTGTATTTTCTACAGTAGTTATACAATTTTCTCATATACAGATTCAAACTCCGACTTCAGAAATTTCATAAGTACAACCGACTCCTACTCACACTGAAGTAAATATTGAATTAAATCTGAAAAAGAAATAACTGAACCTAAAGACCTGTCCACACTGTCTTGTTTTTACCATCCATATTGCTTTTAGGACGTGGCTCTTGAATTTTGCTAATTGTTTTCGGTCCTCGTCCACATGATGGAGCAGTGCTTGGCGGGCTGAAACCTAGTCCAACTGTTGGTAGGTGGGTGGCAGGCAGGATAGTGTGGAACCTGCCGATATCTGCTCCATCTGGTAACATTGCTAAAGAAGCAAGATAAATAAACTTGGGATATGGTCAATCATGTGGACTGGCCTTTAGAGTCTCCCCATTGAGGGTATTGTCAACAAAGACGTGGGCAATACAGTAATTTAAAGGTTTTGGAACTTCAGACCAAAGCCAATCCCTTCCCTCATTTTTAATCTCCTTTTCCTTTCCTTTCCTTTCCTTTCCTTTCCTATTTACTGCATGCTCAATGTTCCTCCTATTTAGCTTCTATGATAATTAGAAAGACTTTACATTATCTTCTTTGGTGATTACAATTTCATGAATAAGATGATACACAGTAATTTCAATTAAATTGTTCTAACTATATGAACTTTAAGAAAACTTACCTGCTGCTACAAAAAATCAAAAGATTATGCTCGGTCTGTAATGACTAGTTTTTTTAATGCTTAGTGTACCTTTAGCATATTGCAACAGGTGAGAAAACTACTGGAGGGACAGGAAAATAGCAACATGGATTAGGATACACTATAGACCAAAGTTGAGGACATTCTGACCGCAATATTGGCTTATTGGAATATTACCCTGCTAGGTTGTGGGCAATACTTCAAATGTTTTGGTGCCTCTTCAGACCCGAGCCAATCCCTTTTCCCTCCAGGTGTCTCCTTTCCATTTATCCTTCATGCTTCAATCCAAGTTTTTGCTTTCTTTTTTTTTTGTTCCAATCCCTTAGCCTTTGCCCTTCTTCAGACTCCTCCTTTTCAATCTTTATTTATCTTTTTCACTGTAGCTATTGTTCCTACTTTCTCTCTACCTTCAGTCTTCCTACTGCCTCTCCCCTTTTGCTACCACCACTTTTTGAAACTTTTTTTTATTTATTTGCATTTATTCCTAGTTTTCTTTCCTCAGTCATCACTCCTTCAATACCTTCATTCTTCCACGTTGGCTTAATTAGCTTCTGCTTTTTCTCTTCCAGTGTCTTTCCTTCTTCGTTTTCTCTCCCTCATTTCTATTCATTTACTACATTCACTTCTCCATGTTTCTCTCTCTCCATTTCCATTTCAGCTCAGAACTTCATCTTGTAGACGGCATTGTTGAGCCTGAGAACCTCCGTGGCGAGGTTGGCTCCCAGGAGCTCTAACTTGTTGACTGAGTCGAGCACCTGCACCGACTGACTGTAGGCGTCATACCGGACCTCATATGGTCGTGACAACGTCTTGAAGGTCCATTGCCTGAGTGATACCACGGGAGAGAAAATAAATCATTAGGTCGTTGGCTAGAAGTTGATTCTGCATGGCAACACAACACATGTCATAACCCCACTACTGTCTCTCGACATGATCTAATCTCATAATTAGCCTATACAAGCCCACCTGACTTACATTCGGTGAAGCATAACCCCAACTGACCGAGCTATCATTATTGCACCTAACCTCACTTGAATCAACCAGGACCTGACCCGACCCGACCCCATCATCAACTCGCTCAACCTCACCTGAACTTCTCCATGGCATCCTCTACACTCTCAGCGACAAAGTAGACATCCTGGTAGTCCTGGTCCTGGTAGGGCTGAATGGCAGTGGTCGAGGGGTCAAAGGGGCGCCTCTCTGGCCGGTTGGAGAGGGCGTGGTCCAGCTCCCCAAAGCTACTTAGGAGTCCAGCCCCCCACGCCCGAACCTCCCCGCCCTCACGGCACAGTCCAAACTCCACCGTGAACCAGTACATCTGACCACAAGAAGAGGAGTGATAGAAAACCACAGACATAGTGATTCCTCACCCACACTACACAGTACACTAGAAGATAAAAAGTAAGTGACTATCTCATTTGATCAATTATTTTCCATCCTGTAAGGTATTAACTGTTAGCAGACTTAACAAATTTTGGGTGGAAAATTTGTTGATAATTTATAATCTACAAGCACCCTCCTGGTGAAGTGGCAATCTCCCAGTGGGGAAATCTATAACTTGCTAAGATATCCTATTATGAAGAGTTGAGACTGACATACCGTTGCAAACTTCTCAATCTCCTCATCTGAAGCTCCAAGAGAAGCTAAACCCAGCTCCTGAGAGAATTGGGCAAAAATAGGTTGGGCCAGTAGAGGTGCGTGACCAAGGAGCTCGTGGATGGCATCCCTGGAGAGGAGAAAATTGAGAGGGTCGTTTCTTATGGGCCAGTAGGAGCCTGCAACAAAACAAACTCCCCATTCATATACTGAGGTTCGCCATTTCATGGCATAGTTTGGAGGAATTAGTAGGCCTCCAATTCACCCAAAATATATAAGAGAAGCATACTCACGGTTCCGGGGAATGGTGTGGAGAGGAATGGTGTCGGATGTACTGGGTGCACTGAAACACTCTAAAGGCCAGGGAGGCGAGGAAGTCCCTGGCAGTGAGCAGGCCAGCAGCAGGACGCAGACTAAACCCAGTGCGTCCTGCAGGATTTAATATAATAACTACAGTTCTGTCCTATAGGTGTCAATATTTTAGATACCTGCAGTATATATTTTACCAACTGTACACTTATCCATTCATGCCTGACTCACTTTTCATAAATCTTGAGACATCCTCCAACTGTGGTATAGTGTGGGGTGAGTATCCACAGTCCTTCTTGAGTATGTGCCACACTTGTTGGTACTGACGGCAGGCATGGGTTGGAATGAGACGCTCCAGCTCTTGGAATACGGCACCCCATGTCTCAATCTCCTCAGGACGGTACTCCACTCGTGGGATGGGCTCACCGCTGCAGGGCACAACGAGTTAGGAATCCATACATGGAGGCAGTGTGGCTTAGTGACTACCAAGCTAAAAATATTCATTCATATGAGTTGAATTTCAGGCAATAATTAAACAAACATTTTAGAGTGTGGTACTGTTGATTGTTGTTGAAATAATAATAATAATAATCATAATCATAATAATGTACAGTGGTAACTGTGCTATTTTTATGTTTTTGTGCATTAACATTTTTCATTTCCCACTCACATCACACACCTACACCTTTGAGCCACTCACTATTTATACTTGAAGGCAATATCAGCAATGTGCTTCCTCCTGGTCCGGTACTCCTGGTCTGCAAAGCCAGGGTGGTCCATGTCTAGGTCAGGTTCATACTTGGTCATCAGGTGGTTGCATACGTCCAGTTCACTGATGTGTTTAGGGAACCACGGCTCTGAGGTTAACAAACGAACACTATACAGTTTTGTTTTATTTTTTCATCAAGGATAATAATTGTAAGGGGAAGAGAGAAGGTTAGTAAGGTACTCATTTATTGTCCCTTGGTTGATGTTTTTTTTTTTTTTCATGATACTGTACTGTACTTTCAGGAGCATATTTTTAGTCATTTGGAATGGGACCTTTGAAAATACCTGTATCACTGCTATTAAGTGGAGCGAATCCAATGTTATCATCCAGGTAGCTAAAAAATACTTATAGGCTAATGAGATTTTAAAATATTGACTGTGTGCTAAAGTCCTGCACTCCCTCCTTGATTGGTCAAACCCTATTCTGTCCCTCATGTTTCTCTCCCTTACATACTCTTCCACTCTGTTCTGCCATTTAACCAGAGCTATGCCTCTCACACAACGTCCTACTACTTCACTTCCACTGCCCAGAGAGGCTGACTTATAGTAAGTCCAAATGCTCCTCTCAAGTAACTCATTTCCACAGCACCTATTCTAGACTGATGAACCCTACTCCATGTCTATGTCTCCGACGCATATGTCAGTGTTGGCAGGATCATACTATTTGGTAGTCCCCTTTTCACTTCCATACTCACACTTCTACCCTTCATTATCCCCCCCAGTGATCCTGCCTATGACCAGTCTATCCCTCATTGCTCCTCCCTAATTTCTCCTTCCATACTTCCATGTTTACAAAGAACTGTACCTAGCTTCTTCATCTCCTTTAGAATAATAATTTTGTTGGTAGATTGGAGGCGACTGATTTTTTCACAATATGACACAAAACAACAGATGTGCTGAGAGGGTCTGTTTTGCTATATAAATTGGAGAAATCTGTAGCATTCATTTCCTCTACATTACTTGGCTCCTTTGATGGTCTTGAATAAGTCAGTGTATAAAATATCGACAACTTCATCATCATTAGCCATTGTTTAATCACTGCAGGAAGGAGAGTTTGTTCAACACTTCACTTTTCTCTTTCATCTGTCAGTTTATATTCCAGTTTACTCCAGTGAAATGCCTGATGTCTATATGTAGGTCAAATATATTAAAGATTTAATTGAAATGGTGTTAGCCTGTGGACCAATGGAGGAACTCACACAACAGATTCTTCCTTTTGCTACTCACACATCTGTCCTCTTCTCCATTTATTCATTCTGTTCCTTTCCCTCTTTCTTTCCCATCCTCATCCCTCTTGCTTGATTCTCTCTTTTCCTCCCATTCTTTCCATATATAGTTGCCTCCTCCCTCCCTGCCTGCCTGCCTTACCCTTGATAGAGGAGTGGTGTTCAGAGAGGAGTGTGACAGAGGCGATGGCTGAGCTCTGACGTAGACTCTTCAGTAAAGTCAGCAGCGGCTCCCTCGTTATGTCCACCTTCAGGAGCACGTCAAAGCTCACGCCTTTACGGGGTGCAGGCCTCGTCTCTACATGGACCACCGTGCCCTTGAAGTTCTACAGGCAGGGAAGAAAATGGGGAATAGTCCATGGGGAAAACGAAGGAAAATAATATATACAATAAATGGTTTGAGGGATGTGGTGGAAAACAGGGATTGGTTCTTCGGAGAAAACACGGATGTAATTTTTTGGAATATGGGGAGAACAGAGGGAGTGGTTCAATGGCAAAGACATCGAAGTAAACAAGGAGACCCTCTGAGGATAATATGGAAGAACGTATAGGGATTGGAAAGGTGAATCTGGATTCTGGTATAGTCACAGTAGCAAAAAACATAACTAAGAAGGAGGAATACTGATGATGTATATAGGCATGTAAATATATCAATCAGTTGTTGTGCTGTATTATAACATGAGCTGAGTGACATAGTAGTTCTAATATATTGTCTGTGTTTGATATGGACCAAAAAGGGGACTTATATTCTCTATTGGATTGCCGATAACTCCATTTTTGTTCCACCAGTCCCATCTCTTTTGTGTTTACTGTCCTTCTGTTGTGTGTGTGTGTGTGTGTGTGTGTGTGTGTGTCCTGCTGTGTGTGTGTGTATGTCCCGCTGTGTGTGTGTGTGTATGTCCTTCTGGTGTGTGTGTGTGTGTGTGTAGCCCGTGCCTTAATTAATTACCTCGATGGACTTGATGATCCTAGGGAGTGCCACAATGCCATCCAGGAGACCCAACACCAGCGACACTTCATGGGCTACATCAGGCTCACAGGGACTTTGGGCCAGGAACACCTCCTCCTCACTCACCTCACCATCTGGCAAGGCAATGAGAAACAACAACACAGTATCATACCAAACAACACAGAGGGTCAATAAACTAGACAGTGTAAATCGAGTCACTCACCTCACCATCTGACAGGTTAGGGCAATGAGAAACAACACAGTATCATACCAAGCAACACAACAGAGGGTCGATATACTAGACAGTGTAAATCGAGTCACAGTAAAGTAGTCCTCCCATTCTATGCTATGTTCCTTATCACCTTTAATTGCATCTACTGTATTTCCAAATCACGTTCAACTATATATATACATGCAGTCTATACATGCCACTTACCACATGAGAGTTGCTGGGCCTCCTCTAGCCAGGTCTGCTGTTTTTGCTTGTTGATGGTCGACTCAAATTTGGCATCATCCACCAGTGAGCGGCGCCTGGCTGGGTAACCGTTCTGTGGTGTATGGGACAAGGAGTGAAGGAAGGATTGATTGATTGATGTATATTAGGCGCCGCAACATCGAGGTCCTATGGCGCCAGAAAAAGGTGATAGAGAGGTGTGACAGAAAGCAGGAAGGAAATGAAAAGAAAAGAGGGACAGTTGAGAGTGAAGGAAGGAAGTTATATATATAGTTTTGATGGGACTAGACTGTGTTTAACTTGTTTCTGATTACCAGGATTAAGGGGATGCGGGAATAGGGGGACAGGCTTGGGGGGGGTTTGGGGGGTGCGGAAATAGGGGACAGGCTTTCTACCCACCCCAAGCCTGTCCCCCTATTCCCGCTCCCCCCTAAAATCCCCCAAGCCTGTCCCCCTATTCCCACACCCCCTTAATTTTATCTATAGGACCCCATACTGTACATCCTTCGTCCCGTTAATTAAATCTTAAATAGCCACCTTAATTTCCCTATAGCCTGCCCTCTCCTTTTATTTCCTCCATGCACCTTCTCATTTTTGTTGCACATAATCCCTTTCATTTCTTTTGCTGCTCATTTTTTTCTTTCCTTTTTTTCTTACTTGCTGTCTATCCTCTCAATATGACGCTCCTTGGGACCCTATAGTCGCTTTCTTTCCTCTCTTTATTAATTAACTGTAGGCCTACGTACTTTTCCTTATTATATACTTCCATACCATTCCAAAAAAAATAATTTCTTTATATTTTCCACCATACCTTTCTTACACGGTTGTACAGTCATGGTTAATAGTCCTGCAACACCTTCTAATGAGATAGCTTCGAAAAACTTATCCGAAAAAAACCTATAGCTGTTGGTCTCTGTAATATTGATTCATAAGATTCACTCAAATGGCTCAGCTTAAATTCACCAGGTTGCAGGACTTTTGACCATGAATGTACAGTTGCCCACACATGAATCTGGTACGCCTCGTTACTTGTGAGATACCTACAACAACAGGAAGGAAAGTGAGCATAAGTTATAGTTTGTTGACAAGCAGACAGTAATAATATTTTACTGTCTGCCTGTCAACAAACTACATTTTTTACATTTTTTTCACTTTCCTTTCGTTGTAGCTACCGTACCTCACAAGTAACGAGCTATACCAGCTTCTTCATGTGTGGCCATTTGTACTTCACAACCAATTTCTCTCTTCCACTTTTTTTTTATCTCACATCCTCTATATTCTATCACTCATTATCTTCTCCTTTATCTGATGCCACTCTTAATTTCCCTCTTCCACTTTTTTTTTACCTCACATCCTATAATATTCTGTCACTCTCATTATCCTCTCCCTTATCTGCTGCCACCCCCTTTCTCTCTTAATTCTGAGCCAGTGTGGTACTATATAGGGTAATCAAGGCACCATTTCATGCCTCATTAACTCTTAATTACTTGGACATTAATTAGCACTGCCTCGTTGCAACTCAGCCCCGACAGGAGGTGTAGGAGAGAAGGATTTGAAATGAGGTAATGAAGAGTGAAAGAGGAGGAAGATTATTGAAAGGCAATTGAAAGTTCAAGGCACAGACGGTCTCAGGAATTGGTACACAGAGCATTGGTTATAAGGTCGAGTCTTTATTCTGTACACACTGTAGGTATTGTTCTGCTGACTGGTTCAAGTATTACCCAGATAACATTACTAGAAAAGTTTGGTGTGAGAAAATTAATGTACTCAATTTTCTAGTTGTTACGAACCCTTGATGTCACAGTGGTGTTTACGAATTCCAGAGGCCGACTGTACAATAAGTGTATATTTTAAAATGCCGGGGAATTGACATTGAATCACATTCTTCGTCTTCAAATTCAGATAGACTTACATATTATATCTTAAGGGAACCCTTTCCTCTTTCCCATGGTTCAGCCTCCCTTTCCATCTATTTCCTTCGTGGTTGCTGCTGTTCATATTTATCTCATTCTTTTATATTATAAAGTCTCTCTGGTCGATTAACAGATAGGAAAGGTGGTTGGTGATAAATAAGTTGGTTTGTGATAAATAAGGTTGGCAGCCCTGGGATGTTTACATAATAATGTTGACAAGTATGGAGAATTTTCTATAAACATGGGAAATTTGATATACTAATGGGAACATTATACTGTACAAAGGTTGTTCAAGAGTAAATGGGAATATTTGTAAAAGTTGAAATATCAAAATGGTTTACACAATATAATATTATGTGCTATCTAGAGTAAACAGGGAATTTGTGATGTAAATAAAGGGAAATTGATGGTAAATATACGACTATCTTCAAGAGTAAACAGGGAATTTGTAAGGGAAATATAGGGAAATAATTGTGATGATATAGTAAGGGGAAATTTTATCTATCAGAGCTGGCAACACTGACTATACATAAACAAGGCGGCCATTTAATTAAGGAGGTGTGTTAGGTGAAAATATTCGTGTTTGTTATTTATAGAGTGATAGAGTGTGTGTATGTGTACGTGTGTGTGTATGTGGAGATGTGTATATTTGTGTATCTGGAGATGTGTACGTGTGTGTCTGTTTGTATATGATGTGTATATTATGAGTGTTTGTGGAAATGTGTACAGGTTTGTGTTTATGTGGAGATGTGTATTATGTGTATGTGGAGATGTGTACATGTGTGTGTGTGGAGAAGTGTACGTGTGTGTGTGTGTAAAATTGACAGAGGAACCGTTCATTCACTCCTATTTTTTTCTATTTTTTTCAAGTTGGCATTGTTGTTTGTTAGTTACGGTAGGATCCTGTAATGTTTTTCTATTGCTTGTTTACACCCAATAGAACTGTCGTACCGGTACCACGCCATCGTCAACACTACGGATGGTCTTGCATATGACCCTCTGTCTTTTGAGTGATGGAATATGTAATGTGCACTTTTGATTTGTTGATTTGTACACCATCATCACACGGGATATTAGGTCCATACCAATAGTGTGTGTGTGAGAGAGAGAGAGAGAGAGAGAGAGAGAGAGAGAGAGAGAGAGAGAGAGAGAGAGAGAATAAGGAGAGAAAAAAGAAGGATTAGGAAATACAGTAGCTCATGAAGAAAGCCCAGTTCAGGTTAGGTCAGTTCATGATGTAACAATACTGTATATGCTCCATGTTAATCAATATGTTTTTCTGGTATTTTTTATTGTATTTAAGTGAATTTTACTTTTCTTTTATTTAGTACAGTAATACTTGTTTTGCTATTCTGCTCCACCCAAAATCCTGTCCTCACTCTGATCCCCCTTATTGATGGGTTGTAGGGAATTTTGCAAAGTATTTAATTAAATTGTTAACGATTAAGTTCTAGAATTAATCAAAGCAGGTCTGACCTCATCTAAATTAATCAGCCTAACTATGGATCTATGAGATGAATTGGTTTACTACATACAGTACATGCTGTATTTTAGCTTGGGCTTTAAATATTATTGCATCAGTTTTAATGAGTCATTTACATTGTCATCATATTTTACTACTAGTGATTAACTGAAAGTGTTGATGTACCAATTTTTATTATTTTGTTTCCCCTTATTTTTTCTCCATAGTTTGATATTTGTCTTCACTCACCACCTACCTACACACCACTCATCCATTCCAATACAGTACTCTGTTTTTATCTAAGGTTTGTACCTTGCTTGTTTTTTCCTTGATTTATTCACCAAAGCACTGTTTTTCCATAGGTATTTTCTTAAATGAGCTAATTTTATTTTAAGTTTTCATGCTTCCTTTATTTAATACCGAGTACTCTTCTTACTGTTGATTTCATTTTGTGTTCCTCCATAGGTTTGAAACACAAGAGATATTGTGGAAGTGAAACATAATAATTATATGATGCTTGTAATCATATAGTGCTTTCCTATATATATATTATATACAGTATAGGCCTATATAGTGTGTAAAGATATGTATTTATGTACAGTATTTGAACTTTAAAAGTATTTTCTTCCTTGGCACTTAAGTCTTTGATTATGTGGGATTTCCTTGTGAAGAATATAATCATTCAGCTGTAAGGAAAATAAAATACTGAAGTTATATAATTCCCACAGCATATGGGTTAATCTCATACATCCAAGCTCAGATGCCTGGTACATGCATGCTCTTGTAAATGTTTCATGATTTTTCCATTATAAGTCACCCTTTTTAGAGAATTAGGATTATGGCTACCTTTCCATTAAATAATGTCTAATTTCTACTATACCTGATATTAACTATTCATGCCTTACAACCCCGTAGGGGGGTATTGCCTATATTAATTAATGTGGGCAATACTTACAGGGTTTTGGCGCCCCTTCGGCCCCAGCCATTAGCTTTCAGTTCTTCAACTGTCCCTCTTTTCTTTTCATTTCCTTACTGCTTGCTGTCACACCTCTCTATCACCTTTTTCTGGCGCTATAGGACCTCGATGTTGCGGCGCCTAATATCCATCAATCAAATCATGCCTTACAAAGGGTGGATTTGGAGCTGATCTGTTGTGTTCTTTGGGGCAGTCTTTCTTTATCACTTTTTCATCTTGACGTTCTTCCCTCTTGTTTGTCCCTTTCTGTCAAACTTATAGACAGTGATACACCGATATGGGACTATAGTACTATGTAGCTAGTGATGATTTACATAGTGGCTTTTTCTCCAATCATTCCTTTGCTACCCAGTCTTCTTATCTTTCCTTTTCTTTCTCCATTGACTTATGCCTCTCTCTTTCCCTCTCTGTCCTCTGGTAATCCTCTCTTGATCATCTTCCTACACATTAATTATCTCTTGTCCCGGTGCCCCTTCTTCCTCCCACTTTCTTGCTGTTCTATTTTTGGGCACGGGTATTGTTATATAAGAAAACCTTCAGTTGTCAAGCTATTCTTCACAGTTTTAGTGTTTTAGTATTTTGGCATCGTATGTTGTACTATATGCAATCCTACACACACACACATATATATATATATATATATATATATATATATATATATATATATATGAGAAAGTGTGGATCGAATACTTTCATTAGGCTTACTACAATTATTATTAAAGAGGAAGTGGGGTGGAGTGGAGTGGAGGTGATGATGTTGTTTGGTTATTTACGTCGGCCTCATTTTTACCACACACACACACACACACACAAACAGTCAGTGTGTGTGGGCAGAACAATGGTAGGTTTATGTAGTGTGACAAGTGAGAGGACGACAACAGAACAATGACAACAGAAGCCACTCCACTCAGAGAAAATTAAGGTTTACCCTTCATCTGTCACGTTGATGGAGGATTTTCTGTGCAGTAGGTATAAAATGTATGCAGTTTTTTTTGTATTATGTTAATTAAAATCTACGGCTTCTATGTCCGATAAATAGCGTACTTTACTCTCAAAAAGAAATATGCCAGTATTATCTCATCTCTCTGAGTGACTTAAAATCGAAAAACATTTGGAAGCCTCCGACATAGGCTATAGCTGGGAGTACGAAAGCAAATATCATCCGCCGATATTCGGGTTAAATGGATAATTAAGAAAGGAAACATTCACCCCTGTAGTGTTGCCAATAGGTCTCCCTAAAACCAGTGAAGTGAATATAATAATAGACACCACGTCCTGTACATTATAACCAAACTTCATCGACTCAAATACCATAATAAAATGCACGATGTAAAAACTGAGTGACGGTTAATTAGCTTCAAATCCCCAATTAGTCAAGTCCACGCTCAATTGATTATGAACTTGGGCGAGAAGTGATGTGTCCTCCTGCCGACTCTAATAACCGGTACAAGCCTTACAAGTTAACAAGCCATCACCTAATTTGGACCATTTGAAGTGCTGCCGATTCCTCCAAAGTATACGAGGAAACAGTACGCGAATGAGAAATGTGTTTTGTAGCACAATTTGGAGGAAGAGTTAGCCCTCCAAATGGATCACGCCATATGAAGTAGGCTATAGGCATAAGTAATCAAGACACTTGTTTTCGACACACACTATTCCTTCCCTCAAACATTAATTAAGAATCCTATAATTTATTAAGATCCTAAGATTTATTAAGGGGAAAGAGTATACTTCTGGTGAATTAGAGCTTTTCAATTCCTCCAAAGTATGCCAGGAAACAGGACCAGATGAACAAAAATAATAATGGTGTTCTGTTGCTTGGAATAATTTGGAAGAATCGTTTGCTCCAGATTTACCAACACTGTACTTCCCCCTTAATTTGATTTTATATGTTTTTTGAGAGTGTGTGTGTAAATACAAGTGTTACCAAAGTTGGGAGAGGCACAGGATGCCAATCAGGACGACCCTTCACTGACGCTTCCGACCCACACCACCTCCTTCATCCCTTCCTTCACCTCGGCTCTCACTTGAACCCTTCCACGTCCACACACACACACAATATCTCTCCCTTCACTGACGCTACCGACCCCCACCATCTCCTTTATCCCTTCCTTCACCTCGGCTCTCACTTGAACCCCTATACACACACACACACACACACACACACACACACACACACACACACACTATCTCCGTATGTGCTTGTTGAAATATTCTTTGTGTATATAATATTTTCTCACATTTATTTCCTCCTGCCTTTAACCACACTTCTTCCAGCATTCCCTCACCTATACCCCCTCCCCCCCTCTCTCTCCCCCCTCCCCCCCTCTCTCTCCCCCCTCCCCCCTCTCTCTCCCCCCTCCCCCCCTCTCTCTCCCCTCCCCCCTCTCTCCCCTCCCCTCTCTCTCTACAATTTTTTTAATCTTCCTACTCCCTCGATCAATTTTCCTCTTTCTCTCCCATTCCCTTCCTATTCTTTCTGCTCGTCATGACTCCATTCACTAGTCTTCTCCCTGCCTTCATTCATTACCCATTCACTTCCATCTCCTCCATTCCTCTCCTTTTATTTTCCTTCTTTCATTTTCTACTCTATATTCCCCCAGTTGTTCCTAATGCATTCTTTATCACTCTCTATTCTCTCCATTCCTTTTTCTTTTGTATTTCTCGCATTCTGTTTTCATTCTCGCCCACTGCCTGTATCTCTGTCTGTCTCCCCAGTTCTCCGCCCTTCGCATCCTGTCTCTCTCTCTCTCTCTCTCTCTCTCTCTCTCTGGCCACAATAGCACTATAATGATCCAGACCAAAATGCCTCACTCTCACTCACTCGCTTTTGCCCCTTGGCGTACAACTCGCGTCTTTACAGTTATATTTTTACCTCTCTCTCTCTCTCTCTCTCTCTCTCTCTCTCTCTCTCTCTCTCTCTATGTGTGTGTGTGTGTGTGTTTGTCTCTTCCCGTCTATTGTTTCTCGAGGGCTGCAATCCAAGTCCTCCCTTCCAAACACGATCGAGGACATATAGATATAATAGGCTGTTAGGGATCGGTTGTGTTGTGGTTGGTATTCGTCGCCACCACTCTGCACGAGACCCATGTATGTACAGTTGCCCAAAAAGGTACTGCGACAACTATTGATACAACATTAAATATATTAATGTCCATAGTTGTTTGTAGGGTTTATAAGTATGTATTACAGAAGGATATGTATATTTCCTTCTGTTATACATGCTTATAGTCTTTACAAATAGTTAAAGTCCCTACAAAGTGTTAAATTGTTAAAGTTCTATCAAGATTTGTCGCAATACCTTTTATGGCAACTGTACACTCCCAATCAAATAACCACCCACACCTTCCTTACATCGTGCAAATAAATCAGTATCATTACAAACTATAATCTTACAACAACACCTTACGTCAACTCAACCCCCTCAATTATTATTGTTATTATTATGAGGTGCTGCAAAATCATACACGTGTTATTCTTTATTACCAAGAGATTTACTACGATGGAAGGAAAGTGTTGATTATTATTCTTGTTATTATCTTATTATTAGTATTATATTATTATTATTATTATTATTATTATTATTATTATTATTATTATTATTATTATTATTATTATTATTATGAGGTGCTGCAAAATCATACACATGTTGTTCTTTATGACCAAGATATTTACTACGATGGAAGGAAAGTGTCGGTGGATATTTGATTGTGGCTGTACAGTATCCCCTCCAGTGAATTATTGTAGGTCAGTAGGCAAGGACATGGATGGTGTTTACGATGGCGTGGTACCAGTACACTATAGAGACACACTTCAGAGCCATCGTACCGTACCATGCCATGCCACCATCAATACCATGAATGAGTGTTCGTGCCTACAACTTTTACATCGAGATAGAAATAGAAGGTATTATTACTGTGTGTGACTGGACACTTTTCATTAACATCTCATTTGTCACTTCAGAGTTTTATCCATAATCTCCAACTTTTCTCTCATGTTTCATCCATATTTGTCAACCTATATTTCCTGTTTCATCAATAATCTACAACTTTTCTTTACTGTTTCATCAATAATCTCCAACATTTCTTTCCTGTTACATCCATAATCTCCAACTTTTTCATCCAGTTTCTTTCTGTGGTTTACCATTTTCCTCGTATTTCTTTTTTCCTTCTTGTTTTATCCTCTCCTATATCCTCCCTTTCTATCCAGCTATTCCCTCCATGCTTTCCTACCTTTTCTTGCAGCTTTCCGAACTCCTCCCCTACTCACTCCTCTCTCAACCACCCCCACCTCTCCCCCCATCCTCCCCCCCACTCCCCGCATTAGGAGCCATTTCTCGCGAGCTCTTTCATCTCAACCCGCCACCTTTTGTCCTTGGGTCTTTTGGCGCCAAATTTAATCTATCGGGTCACAGTGTTCACTTCGGCGACACTTCTCACTCGGCTCTGCTTTTCTTACTTTCGCCTCTTGTGTTTTTTTCCAACGTGAAAGCTCTCTGGTGTTGTTCTCAGTCCAACACTTAACGTCCCAAGTGTCGCTTTGTTGTTGTTAGTCTCCATTTGCTGTGGTGGTTGTTGTTGTTGTTTGATCTTTATTGCTGTTGTTATTTGATCTTTATTGCTATTGTTGTTTGATCTTTATTGTATGACCTTGTTTTACTGGGATTTACACGCTGGAATTTTCTACCCTATTTTTTTTTTTTTGAGACTGCTTTGAGTTTAGTTAGTATGATATCGCAGTACACCTAGACTGTGAATTCGTTTAATGCTGTAACTTTCTAATGATTTAGAAATAAAGTACAGCAAAGATGAAGGGTCTCTCCTCAACTGGCACTCCCTCTCGTACATACATACATACATACAAGGCCGTTCTATATATTAAAAGAATAAGTTATTTTGGAATTAACATTATGTAACATTTCCAATTTTCATGTAAAACAAATACCATAAAATAAGAGAAGGGTATATAGGAGCACACGGATTCTTACACTTTCTCCAAATTTTGAACCCAGGATCTCGGGGGGGGGGGGGGGGATGGATATATTTATTTATTATCCGTCTGAGGCAGGACATGACGGATGAGGTGGCTGTACGATACACTTAAGGGGGAGTGAGAGCAGGGGACAGGCTTGGAGGAGGACTGGGAGGGTGCGGAAATAGGGGGACAGGCTTGGGGTTGGTAGAAAGCAAGACCCCCTATTCCTGCACCCCCTAACCCCCCCTCCAAACCTGTCCCCCTACTCCTGCACCCCCCAAAACCCCCCCAAGCCTGTCCCCCTATTCCCACCCCCTTAAGGTGGTTAGTTGGTTGGTTGGTGACGGCAAGGGATGGCCCAGTCTTAGGATGATTCTCTCCTTCCTTCCTCCCCTTCCTCTCTCCATTACACCCACACACACCCACATCAATCAAGGTGTAGAGATCGCTTCCATTACCACCACTACTACCCACTCCAGCCCTCCATTACCACCACCACCACCACCACTACTATCACACTCCAGCCCTCCATTACTTCCACCACTACCACTATCCCCACCACCACTATTACCACTACCACCACCATCAGCACCACCATCACCATCACCATCATCCACTCCAGCCCTCCATCACCACCACCACCATCCACTCCAGCCACTACCATCACTATCATGACTATCACCACCACTACCAGCCCTCCATTACCACCACTACCACCATCATCATCAACACCATCCACTCCATCACTCCAGCCTTCCTTTAATCCCTCGCCTCCCTCCCACTCCCTCATTTTACTGCTAGAAAAGACAATAATGAATACACACACAATCTGCCAAAGAAAGAAAGTCTACACCTAGGAGTGCGTGAGTGCGTGAGTGCGAGTGAGTATGAGGAAAAACTGAGAGTGAGGAAGTGAGTGTAAATAGGATAGTGTGAAAGTGAGTATTAAGAGTGAGTGAGTGCGAGTGAGTGAGGAAATGAGAGTGAGTATTAGGAAGGAGTGAGGGAGTGAGTGCGAGTGAGTATGAGTGAATGAGTGAGTATTAGGAAGGAGTGAGTATGAGAGAATGAGAGTGAGTATTAGGAAGGAGGGAGTGAGTGCGAGTGAATGAGAGTGAGTAGTGAGTGAGTGCGAGTGAGTATGAGTGAGTATTAGGAAGGAGTGAGGGAGTGAGTGAGTGTGAGTGAGTATGAGTGAAAAATGAGAGTGAGGAAGAAGGGGAAGTGAGTAAAAGTGAGAGCCTGCCTGCCTGCCTGGACATATAATTCAACTCTTGAGACGGCACTACAATGACCGCTTTTAGACCCTTATAACTTACTCTCTCTCCTGCTGCTTACGATACCTATACCCTACTGCTGTGGTATGTATGGTGTGTAGTGGTGGTGGTATGATGTGTAGTGGTGGTGGTGGTGTGTGGTGTAAGTAGTGTTGGTGTGATATTTAATGTGGTGGTATGATGTGTAGTGGTGTGGTGGTATGATGTGAATGGTAGTGTGTAAGTGGTGGTATGATAAACGTTTAATATGGTGGTATGGTATGATGGTAGTGGTTGTATGATATCAGTGGTGGTATGATGTGATGTAATAAGATATGGTGGTGGTAGTTATATGGTTTGAGCCATGATGGTAAATTAATATAAATATACTGCACATATGTATAATAATTGTGTATATATATATGTAACCCGGAAATGGAAAAATCGGCGCATCGTAGCCTAATTTTTGTTACAGCAAGGTACTGTTAAAATAATACTAAAATAATAGTAATAATAATAATAATAAAATCCATGATATTCCGACGTGTGTGACGATTATAAGAGTTAAGATTGACTTCAAGTGCCATAAACAAAGTCCTACTCACCCAGTTGGATCGAGTAGAGTAGAGGACACCGATTGCTATTTCTCCACGAGTTATAATTATCAGATTTATATTTTGACTCGGTGTAGGGGTGGGATGGTGAGTGGAGAGGGGACGAGGGTGGACTGACTTGGGCGGTTTAGGATGGGATATTATTAAGTGGGATTGAGTGGGGGAGAGGAAGGGATGAGACCTGGAGATATAAAAAAAAATCCCTGTGTGTTGGGGACAGACTTGCATTGGACGTTGTACGGAGGGAATAGGAAGAGGGAGGGGATAGGAAGAGGTGGGGAGGGTAGAAGATGGGCCTGTGTGGTTATAGGAGAGAAAGGGTGATATGTGGGACGGGGATAGGAGGGAATGAAAAGGAGAAAAGGTGGTCCTGTGTAGTGGGACAATAATTATGCTGAGTGGGACGGGTGACAGGGATAGGAAAGGGTGGAACGGGCGACAGTGATATAGGAGAGGGTGGGACGGGGACAGGGATAGAAGAGGGTGGGACAGGGGACAGGGATAGAGGAGGGTGGGAAGGGGGGGACACATGCAGGATGATGACGTGTGACAGGACTATAGGAAGGGGTGGGTGGGTGTGGTGGTGAGGGACAGAGGAAGGGCCAGCCACGCCACCCAGAACTTGCCCAACAATCTCTGGCTCCCTGCTGTTCCATATTTCCCCTGGGAAGGCTGGGGTTAAGCTCCTTACTACTGGGGAGAGGGGAGGGGTAGAGGATAGAGCGAGAAGGGGGAGGAGGAGAGGAGGCCAGAGTGAGTGTTAGGGAGGGAAGGAAAGGGAAGAATATATTTGAGGAAGAGGTAGTGGATAGAGAGGAGTCTGAAGTGTACGAAAAGAAGAGGATAGAGAGAGTAGGGAGGGAGGCGGGAGAGAGGATTGGAAATAGGATTTAAAAAGGGGGAAATGAGGAGGAAGGAAGGAGAAAAAACGAAAACGTGTCTGTAGGAAGAGAGAGAGAGAGAGAGAGAGAGAGAGAGAGAGAGAGAGAGAGAGAGAGAGAGAGAGAGAGAGAGAGAGAGAGAGAGAGATGTACTGTACTCTACAATTGAAAGTGAGTAGAATGTCGTGGTAAATTATTTAGTGAGTATATTTAAGAGACTGATGATGGTATATGGTATTATTATATAGGGGGGGGGATACATTTCCTCACAGCTCGTAGTAACTTTAACCAAATAATTGTAATTTTTAACTCCAATTCACAGCATGCCACTCACGCATATTATCACTACAGTATTAATTAAACCACAACCCCCAATTGTTACTGGAATGGTATAGGTACTGAATAAGAAAAGAATAAGAAAAGAGAGAGAGAAAGTAAGAGTGGGGTATTGTAAGAAAAAGTGAGACAATATGATATA
>JAWZYT010001200.1:0-12500 GCA_034508575.1 Petrolisthes manimaculis
ATACTGATTCCATTACCAAAATAATCTCTCCTTGTCTCTCGCGTCTTGGTTGGCTCGTTACTCTGCTCGGCACATTTGTCCCCGTCTTTCCCCCAGCTCCTCCTCATTCCCCTCTCGCCAGAAGTTGGACCCTAGTTACCCGGAGTTAGGACAAAGTTAGGTGATTTCTGGCCGATGCCTGGCAAAGTCCCGTCCACAGGTGAGGGGCCGCCAAGTTAGTTTCTGTAATGACAACTCTGTGTGTGTGTGTGTGTGTGTGTGTGTGTGTGTGTGTGTGTAAGGAAGGTCTGAAGTGATGCGTGCTTTAGTCATTATTGTTGTTTATCCTTATTTAACATAAGAGACGCAGCCACAGACAGCATAGATTATTTTCCTATTTGATCATTCGAGTATAGGTATAGTTTTCGTCTTCATTTCGTTAACGACACTGACTGACTCAGGTTCACCGAGTGCGATATTTGCGTCAGAAAAGTTTCCCTTCCGCGTCAACAACAAATAAACGATGGTGGGTTAATTAAGAAGAACTGGTTACCCATGACATTTACATAAGCTCATTCCGAGGCTACGCTTACTTATTATTGGATCAAAGGGGATGGAGGAGGAGGAGAAGAAGAAGAAGGAGGTGGAGTATACATATATATAAATAGGCCTAATAAAAACGAAGCGTGACTTGAGAAATTATTACCGTAGACCTTGTTGACCGCCAGGGGTCCGAGGTCAGCCGAAGTGTGTGTATGTGTGTGTGTTTGGGGTGGGTTTGTATATGGGTCAATAGTTCTTGATAACACGCTAAGGGAAATCAATCATCGTCTGTTATCGTCATTGTCATTGTTAGTTATCGGCATTATCATCGTCAGTTATCGTTATTATTGTGTCATTATCATCGTCAGTTATCGTTATCATTTCGTTATCGTTATCATTTCATCATCATCGTCATTTTCATCGTCAGTTATTATCGTTATAAATTTATCATCATCATCATCGTCAGTTATCGTCATTATCATCGTCAATTATCATTATCATTTCATCATCATCGTCAATTATCGTTATCATTTGATCATTATCGTCGTCTATATCATCGTCAAATATCGTTATAATATCATCATCTTACCTCTTGACAAACATGTGAAGGGAAACTGATGGTAATATCGTTCACACACACACACACACACACACACACACTCGTACGCCCTAAACACACACACACACACTCGTAGAAACTGATATACTCGTACTGTCTTTACCTCCTCACTCGTTAACACATTCCCCTCAAACTAACCCTCCCTCCCTCTCTCGCCACTTACACACACACACACTGGCAGAAGAACACTCATAGAAACAGACATACTCGTCCTATCTACACTTCTTCACTCGTTCACACGTTCCCCTCAAACCCACCCTCCTTTCCTCCTTCGCTACTTAGCCCTCACTCGCCACTCACTCCCAACAACACCAACACCACCAACAACAAATCATTCATTCAGCCGTGTGGTCAGAAATGAAGGCCGCAGTTACCAGTTTTCCATTAGAGAGATAACTTGGCAGGTGGCTGACTGGCTGGGTGGCTATGGAGGGGTTGGGTTGGGTTGGTTCACTTTGTGTTAGTAATAGAGAAGAGGGTGGGGTGTGTGTACTCGAATGCTGTCTGCCTCGGGGAAGGTCAACGAGATGGTAAAGTGAATTGAAGGGGAGACGTAAATAGGTTGGGTGGGATGCGAAGGTGGAAGGGGATAGAGATAATGATGTAAATAATAAATAAATAACAACAACAATAATAATACCAATAATAATAAATGAGAACTTTATTTTTTCCTTTATATTCATACAGAGTGATGCATTACACATAAGACACACAATGAATTAAGTACGTGAATTAATGCTACGAATGGACGCAATAAAAATTAGATACAGTACATTCTGGTGCAAGAGGAATAAAATTAATCAACACACCGTACACAATAAAACAAATTGCACCACCAGGCAAAACAAATTTTATACGGCACTCATTATATCAATCAATTTTTATAACACATTATTCTCATCTCTATGAAAGAAAATACATTATTTTTATTGACTGTAGGTCTTTCTTTCAGCTTCCATGTAATTTCACTCTTTTTTTTTTCACCCAGCGTAGCGAGGTCTGAGATGCAGTGTTCGGACTGTGACTTTTTCTTTCAGTTTCTCACCTTATTTCTGTATTTTACTTTGTGTAGGAAGATCTTAAATGTGGTTCAAACTGAGACATCTTTTTTCAATCAAATTAATTATCATCTCACCTTGTTCACAGTTTTTCACTTGGCTACGTATAGCGAGGTGTGGGTTGTGCATGGTGTTCAGACAGTGGTGACTCTTTCAATATCATCTATCTCTTTGTTTATATTTAACTTTTTTTTTCCACTGGTCGTAGCGAGGGTTGGACCGTGTTTCTGAGGCTACAACAACAACAGCGTCAACAGCACCGCCAGGACCAGGATTGATGACGTCCTGTCCACCGACACCTTGGGAGAGGGGCGGTGGCTGCATTACTGAGGGGGGCGTGTGTGGGTGTGGTGGTGGTGGTAAGGGTGTGTGTGGGTGTGGTGTGGGTGTGGGTGTGGTGGTGTGGGTGTGGGTGTGGTGGTGTGGGTGTGGTGGTGGTGGTGGTGGTGGTGTGGGTGTGGTGGTGGTGGTGGTGTGGGTGTGTGTGTGGGTGGTGGTTATGATTGGGTCCAAGGGAAATACAATTTGTGATTTTGTGAAAATATCACGTATGCGACTGTAATTCTCTATCAGGAAATGTGTTTGTGCAACCATTTACTTACGTACAGTTTCGAAATATTGGCCTTCAAATAATACACGGCAGTGCATTTAATTTACAGACACTGATATCGTGGCGGCAATGCATTTGTAGCTTATCTTTCACCAAGCCGAGCGGAATTACATCAACGTTAATGGAACTCACCATGGATAATGCAAATGGACTCTCTTCGTAAAACAATTCTCCAATTCCTTCTGCTTTATGATCAGTTTACATGCATGATGGAGCAGGGAGTTGTAAGAACCTGCTTCCAACCCTAAACCTCCTCCCCCGTCCACCATATAGGGAATGCCAGTCGAACCCAGACCACCAACACCACACCAAGAGAAGTATAAAAGAGAAGTGGTGAGGGCAAGAACAAGGTCTGTGTACTGTAACATTATGCTTCATTAATTAACCCAGCTGCTGATGTTAGAGTATAAACAGAGGCTCTGATCCCAAGCCTCCTCACAAACTAACCAAGTGCTGCTGCTATCATGTCAAGTGTGTGTGTGTCATGACTCACTGACACACCACCTGGGACAACCAACCTTCATGCAATCCACGCCCCGTTCTATTATGTTCCCTGGTCACGAAAGGCGATCTGGCCTGAAAACTTAATCAATACCTGTAATGCAGAGAGCAGAGAAGCGTGAGTTGAAGCTATCGACAAAAATCATGAATTATTCCCTACGGCCATAAGCCAGAGTGGGGCACGAGGGTAACTTTTGACAGGGACACGCGGGTACTGATGGCTCTCAACTCAATAGTACCTGCAGGGTTGGGTACGGACGGGTATATAGGGTTGCCTGGGTACGGACGGGTATATAGGGTTGCCTGGGTACGGACGGGTATATAGGGTTGCCTGGGTACAAGTCATTCTCGGTAGCTAATCGTACTCGTGATTGCTAGGGACATAGAGTACAGGCAGATCTCCTACGTAAAACCAATACTTAACGAGTGTTTGAGTAGGAAAATGTAAGTAAGGTATAAAAAGTTGCCTCATGATCCTTGTATACTGCAAGAGAACAAAGGATTGACCGATCATATCTTCAAATGTTAACCGATTTTACTGACAATGATATCATATAATTCATACATTCCTGAAAGTATTCGTATTAATATACATAAATTAGCAATTCTGTTCCTGTTTCCATTATTTAATCCTCCCATGCTTCAACCAGCAGCTTTCATTTTGAACAAAAGCGCTTAAGCGTGTTCACGTGTGGTTGTATAGAGGTGTGCGTGTGACTGTGTGTGCGTGTGACTGTGTGTGCGTGACCAATCTACTGGCGTGCTGTCCGTGTGGATGTGACGTTATCCATTTTTCATCGGGGGACACCAAATTCCCTCCTTTTACGATCCACTCTATTTTCCCCCCTATATCCATCCCTCAATCTACCCGGTACCCTCTCTTCTACCTTTCCCAATCACCGTCAGGCTAATCGGATCACAGACAAATGCATCTGCAGCGAACAAGCGCGACACCAACCAACCAACCAACCAGCCAGCCAGCCAGCCCTGCTCTTGTCCCTCTGAATATTCACAACCGTAGCCAGGAATCAATACCCGCATAAAACAAGGGAACAAGGGCGTGATTTTTGTTACGGCCCTGTGAGTGAAAATGGAGGTCTGGCAGCCCATTATTCTGTAAGGCGTTATAGTATCATGACATTTTCCCACCATATTTGATGGGGTTATCAGATGACCTCTTCTCGTGATGAAAGTGTTGAGCAGAATGTGGCCGTCAAAATGACAAGAGGGCATGCAATTATTTGATATCTAATTATAACATTTCTGACACAGTTATCATACTTCTCGGCCAATTCCGCAATCCTGACCCAGTATTGTTATGAAGTACACAACACACATTCAGAATATTCTTAGCGCACGAAAATTATCCTCCTTCCTAATCAAATTCATATAACTCTCTCTAATTTAACACGCTTTTACGGCTGACGCATGTTCATACTGTGCTATTTGTGTCTTTTGATATTTCAGGTTAATACAATGTGCTTCAGAGTCTATAAGATATTTGGCAAAGTCAGTCAGAATGAGCGGATTAAATATATTAATTCCACGACACCCTGGAGGATAAGAAAAAGATAATATAATAACCAAATACCTAATAACATAACATAATGTAAGTCACTCCAACAAGTCCATATTCCTGCAGGGTCAAACTCTCAAGAAAACGATGCCGAATATAATTAATTCTTGGTGGTTGGAACTTTTGCCTGGCGAACGAGGAACTTGCTACTGCAGAATGTACAGCCACAATCAAATAACCACCGACACATTCCTTCCATTGTACTAATAAATCAGTATCACATCAAATTATAAATCATACAGCACCTTACGTCATTTCAAATCCCTCTTTTATTATTATGAGGTGCTGCAAAATTATACACGTGTTGTTCTTTATTACCAATTAAGCTATTTACTAAGATGGAAGGAAAGTGTGGGTGGATATTTGATGGTGGCTGTACATGAATACCACATACATGCATTATTCAACCACTTCATCTGATGGCTCTATACTTGTCAGCTTGCAACCCTGACTCAAGATGACTGGGAAAAAGACGGCCCTGCATCCCATTGTCCTCCCTCTATGTCTCCCACTCCCTCCCACTTCCACTCTCACTCCCTCTATGCCTCCCACTCCCTCCTACTTCCACTCCCACCACATTGCCTTCACTCCATCCTGGTAGAAATAACACTGAGCTCAGAGGTTGGGTGGCCTGATGAGAATGTGGATCACCAAGGTCGCCTCTATTGCCTTACCTCACCACTCACAATGCTGTCTACCTCACCACTCACAATGCTGTCTGACTCACCACTCACGTCACTGTCTACCTCACCACTCACAATACTGTCTGCCTCACCACTCACGTCACTGTCTGCATCACCACTCACACCAATGTCTACCTCACCACTCACATCACAGTCTACCTCACCACTCACATCACAGTCTACCACACCACTCACACCAATGTCTACCTCACCACTCACACCAATGTCTACCTCACCACACACAACACTTATTATACCCACCTCACCACATAATCCTACACACCTCTATCATTCACAATCATCATATTTCCTGCATGAAGTCAACAACAATATTCACACAGCTGCCCATCCCATCAACTCTCATCTCTATATCCTACCTACGCCACTCTCAACCTTACCAACAACAACAACAACAACAGCAACAACCATCTCTCAATCCATCCATCCCTTACCAACAACACCAACAACAACAGCAACAACCATCTCTCAATCCATCCATCCCTTACCAACAACAACAACAGCAACAACCATCTCTCCATCCATTCCTTCCTTACCAACAACAACAACAACAACCATCTCTCCATCCATCCCTTCCTTACCAACAACAACAACAACAACCATCTCTCCATCCATCCCTTCCTTCACTCACTCACTCGGTTAATGTTCCTCTCCCTTCACCTCACCACCACCACTATACCCATATCATTGCCACTATCGCCATTCACCTCACCAGCAAGCCAGTCTGCAGTCTCGTATTGCTCTGACCTCACCACAGACACACACACACACACACACAGAAACACACACACACACAGACAGACACACACATGCCTCGACACCCACGTCACTCACCGCTTATCGTGCCACCTAACCTAACTCGATCTGCCATCCATACTGCTGTGTCTGCTACGTATCACATTGCTTACGTCACCACACACACACACACAGAAACACATACAGAATCACACACACACACACAGAAACACACATACACACACACACATACAGAAACACACACACACATACAGAAACACACACACACACACATACACAGAAACACACACACAGAAACACACACTCATACACACATACAGAAAAAAAAAACAGAAACACACACACACACAGAAAAAAAAAAAAAAAAAAAAAAAACAGCACTTAAGCATCTGTAATCAAACCAATACTCTGCCACAGGAGAAATTTCGGTCACCAGTGACTCATAAACGGTACTGAGTAGATTGAGTAAGAAAACTGGATTAGGAACGAGGGAAGCAAAAGAACTCGTGTTGTCTGATAAGTAGAACTCTCAACAACAACAACAACAACAACAGATCCCTTATTAGTTCATGACTCTTATTAATCTTTTCGTGTTTGGGTTCCTGCCATTTGCGTCATGATACGATTTTTATGTATATACTTCTCCCCCAAATATGTCATTAAGGACTCTGTGATCGTGTATGAAAATTGGAGGCTTCTGATTCCTCCTGTCCATGCCACGAAACAAGCTCCTTCCATATAGGTGTGTGTGTGTGCATTTCGGGGCAATATTTCAAGGACTCATTTACGGTATCTCTAATTTTCTTACTACATCACAGGGTCCCTTAATTAAACAGATGTGAACCATTCAGGTCTATACAGTGGTAGCCTTTGTCAACAAGTATGAGATTGCAACTACACATAAAGTTTGTGACGCAGGCTGGCACCATCCAACAAAATCCAGCGAGTTAATATTACCCTGTGTGATGGAGGATAGTGGATTTAATTTCCAACTTTACAGTAATCAGAATGTAACTTATGTATGCGCAATTGTTGGTACTACACACCTCCATACATTTTGATACAAGTGAACAACATCAACAAATAACAAACACTGAAAATCTGCTCTTATATCGATTCCTTAGTTATTGACCCTGTGTGGACGTATGTGTAAACAACTTGCAAAAATTACCCAGTGAACATCAATATACATGTTTAGCAAAATAGTTCCATGCAGTGAGCAATCCATCACTTCCATCACTTCTGTTTGTTCGGATTCGTTCGTTCGTTCCAACTAATTTCGCCCTTAGAGATGAGAGGTAGGTAGTTAAATAGGTAGGTAGGTAGGTAGGTAGGTAAGAAAGTAGGTATGGAGGTAGGTATGGAGGTAGGTATGGAGGTAGGTAGGTAGGTAGGTAGGTAAGAAAGTAGGTATGGAGGTAGGTAGGTAAGTAGGTATGGAGGTAGGTAGGTAGGAAAGTATATAGGTAGGTAGGTAGGAAAGTATATAGGTAGGTAGGTAGGAAAGTATATAGGTAGGTAGGTAGGTAGGTGGTGAAACAATGGGTGAGCAAAACTATTTGTTGGAAGACATACTGTATATTCAAGTATATGAGTTTGGAAATCCATTACAAGTCAGCCCGAAAACTTTGAGAAAATAAATAGCATTGTATTGAAGTTCAATTTAATACAACCTCATAGTTAAGCGTTAGTAACATACCCATATCTCCAATCATAAGTTCAAAGCATAGATACAGAGGCTATATAAAGAGTTTCGTACATAAGATAGAAGTGTGTGTGGGATGGTGGAGGTGTGTGTGTGTAGTGTAGTGTAGTGTGTTGCCCTCTGTGCTCTCCTATTGGGGAAGGACAGATGGGGCAAGGGATGGAGATAAGCAAACTGAAGCTCTATTTTCAGGCTGGGTGTTTAGGCTGTAGCATGTGTGCAAGTTTCTGATGAAAATTTATGTTACCTGCGGCCATAATGTGTCTGTATACGAGTGTTTATGTAAATGAGAACGAGTATGTGATTATGCATACACATGGATACATATTCATGCATTATGAATATGTACACATACTTAATAATAAATGATCGTAACACCTGCGTGATAATAATAAACGTTTGAAAACAATTTTCCTTCCTCACGTCGGATCTCGTTGTAAAGAAAATTGTTTTACTGTGTGTACTATCAAAGACAAAACTCGTGTCTCTGTCTTGTACAATAATTTAATATAACTTGTGAAACATTATGAAAGTCCCACTATAGTAACGTTCATGCCCAGTGTGTTTAGTTCTCTACCATATATTTTCACCAGATTTCACGACACGAGTTTTGTCTTTGATAGTACGTGAATATACAGGATATGTACTTGTTTTTATACCTATTTCTACTTGTGTTTTGAAAGCCAATATAATGTATGCAATATTTTCCACAGTGCAAAGATAACCATCGACTAAAAATGTGTGTAGACGTACATTTGTTACCAGGTGTGTGTGTGTGTGTGTGTGTGTGTGTGTGTGTGTGTGTGTGTGTGTGTGTGTGTGTGTGTGTGTGTGTGTGTGTTGGTGGAGGGGGGAGCAGCAGACTCCTTTGTGCAACTCTCTCCATAAGCCCCCACACAGATGGAGAACAAACACAGCTTTACTTCTTTACTTTTACTTTCATCTTTTTTCCATCTTCCTCTTCCACCATATATACCATTTCCCTTTCATTCTATTTTATGTTTTCTTCATCAGCTTCGTTTTATTCATCCTCTTGTTCCTCCAATTTTCCTCGACCTCCCATTTTTCCCCTTTCTGTTCCTCATTCCCCTGCTGACATCACCAGCCAGCCAGACAGCCAGACATTTCCTCCACTGCAGCAAGTCACCGATCATCACGTGACGGATAAGGGAAAGGTCAGAAAAAGCTGGGCCAGAAGAATCCTGAATACAGTGTGGTTGGTTGTCCCTCCGCCCCCTCGCTCCCTCTGGATAATCCCCTCTCAGACGAAAATCCTGGTGTTATTGGTGGTGGTGGTGGTGGTGGTGGTGGGGAGGGGCGCCTACATGTGTCGAATAAAAGAGAGTTGGAAAGGGATTTGTCATATTGAAGATCTTGTCTCCCTTTTGATATTTGTTAACTATACTGGATATCTTTTTTTCACAATGCTTTCTTTACATATTATCTTTTTCCATTCATTACGTGCAAGGTTAGCTGTTATTTTCAGATGTGTCTTGCCGTCTCTTATTTTCTTTATCGCGTCTTTCTCAATCATTGTTAAGTTTTACAGTCCCTTATCTTTCTCATCACAATCCCTCCAATCACTTATTAACTATATGCTTCATAAACATAACAATCTGTGTACAATGATTCATAGCTCACTGTATTTCTGAAAAACTAAAGCAAAATAATTCTATATATCCACTGGGCCAGAATATAATATAAAGTCTGATCTTCACATACACTATATTTTCCTTCGCACCAAACACCTGTTCCTCTATTTACTGACTCTCATCATAACCAAATCTTTCCCACATCATTTCATATTCACATGTGCCACGTCTGATAAACAATTATTTCTCACCACTTCGTTCCTACTCTCATCCATGTTAATAATATAATCTTATTTCTAGTTCCATGTTCATCTTTGCACTCGATTCTCACCACTTCGTTCCTACTCTCATCCATGTTAATAATATAATCTTATTTCTAGTTCCATGCTCATCTTTGCACTCCATCCTTATCACTCTTACCGTAAACTAACTCGCTTCACGCCCTCTGCCCTTTAAGTCATTCACCTCTGTCCGCTTTGCACAATAACCTGCCACGCCCTCTACTAAAGCAAATCGTCTGAGCACAAACTCATTCATCCATCCTCATCTTTTATATTATTCCTTGTTAGTCAGACACAAACATGAAGGGCGAGATGAAAAAACAAGTTCTTATACTCCAGACAGAAATTTAAGCATAGAACCCGTAATATACAATACACACACAGCCACCACACATCGTTCTCCTCACACACACACACACACACACACACACACACACACACACACACACACACACACACACACACACACACACACACACACACACACACACACACACACACACACACACACACACACTCCTCCGTCTCCTCCCTCCCTGCAGCAGTCCAATATTTCAGAGCAGCGGTTCAATTAACAGCGGGGACGGCTCCACCACTCGTATCCCCTGGTGTAATTGGGCCCCAGGCAGTATTTCCTCGGCTTCTCAGATTTAAGGACAAGTGGGCTGCTGTTTTTGTTTACACGAAGCTGGAGGAAGGGAGAGCAGGACGGATAAGGTGTGTGTGTGTGTGTGTGTGTGTGTGTGTGTTGGGGGTGGGGATGGGGGTGGGGTAGCTATGACGGTGGTGGTGGTGGTGGGTTGGGGTTTCGGATATGGGTATAGAGGTGTGTGGGCTGATGGTGAGGGGTTGGGATATGGGTAGAGGTGTGTGAGTTGATGGGGGGGGGGGGGGAATTTGGATCGGGATAGAGGTAGGTGGTAGGGTTGGGATTGGGGTTGGGGTTGGGATCGGGATGGGAGGTTGGGGTTGGGATTGGGATGGGAGGTTGGGGTTGGAGTTGGGGTTGAGATCAAGTTGGTAGGTTATAGGTTTGGGATCCAGTTTTAGTTGGGTGGGTGGGTGGTGAGGTCGCAGATGGTGATTGATTAGCTGGCTTTCTTGGTGGGTGGGTGGGTTGGTGATGCATCCTGGGCCCCTCCCCTCCTCTACAGTAAGTCCTCCGGGATCAGCGTTGTTCCAGTTGGAGGGAGGGAGGGAGTACCAGAGTGACGTGATAATTGATGGGGTATAGAATCTACACACCAACACAGAGCAACACACACCAACACAGAACAACACAGAACAACACATAGTAACACACACCAACACAGAGCAACACAGAACAACACAGAGCAACCCTGACTTAATATTTGATCCATCCAAGTTTTAGATCCGTCACAGAAGTTAGAGACTAGACTTGTTTTTGTTACTCTGTTCTTGTTACACTGTTTTTATCCGTTCATTGTTGCACTGTTCTTTCTTCGTTCATTGTTAGTGTTTTTTTATTAATTCTGTTATATTATCTATTTTTTGTTCGTTGTTACATTGTTTTTTTTTTTTATTCGTTTCATTTTTACACTGTTGTTTTTATTCGTTTCATTTTGTTAAACTGTTCTTTATTCGTTCATTGTTACATTCTTCTTTATTCGTTCAATGTTAAACTGTTCTTTATTCATTCATTGTTACACTACGGTACTCTATAATAATTCATTTTATTGCTTCACTGCTTTAATGTTGTACTTCATAGACACTACGTTGAAATATTGTTGCACGCAAACACACATATGCAACCTTAATTCTTCCCTCCTTCTCTTTTCTAAACTGTTCTCCACTCTCCACATTTTCTTTTCCCTTCTATACGTCTCTTCTCCTCCCTTCTCCTAAACAGCCCTTCTTACCTCTTACCCGTGGACACCTTCTTGTATTTTCGCCAAACAAGAGATTGATAAGATCACCTCCTACAGCGCTGCTCTCTCTCTCTCTCTCTCTCTCTCTCTCTCTCTCTCTCTCTCTCTCTCTCTCTCTCTCTCTCAGCACGTCTGTTTATTGTTCTCCTGTTGACGATATTGTCTATCTTTTGGACATTCAAGTCAAATTAGCTTCAATATCAATCAATTATTTATACATATTATCTACACCCCTTTTCTATATATTTTTTATCTATATATTGCTCCCCATTCTCTCACATACTCTACCCAACCACCTCCACCTCTCTCATCCACTCATCAATCAATCATCCCTCTGACTTCCTTAGAGCCAACCTCATCCCTAGGCAAAAACAGAACTTCTCTCCTCTTTAAGGGGGTGCGGGAGTAGGGGACAGGCTTAGGGAGGTTATGGGGTGTGCAGGAGTAGGGGACAGGCATGGGGAGGTTATGGGGGATGCAGGAGTAGGGAGACAGGCTTGGGGGGAAGGTTGGTTTTGGGGTGTGCGGGAATAGGGAGACATGCAGACTTTCTACCCACCCCAAGCCGGTTCCCCTATTCCCGCAAACCCCCCCCCCCCCTCCAAGCCTGTCTCCTACTCCCACACCCCCTTAAAGCCTTTCGAGTTAATATATCTTTACCTCCGCCAAAGAGGTTATGTTTTCACCCCT
>JAWZYT010001200.1:15000-20000 GCA_034508575.1 Petrolisthes manimaculis
TGTCACAGGGACTCCCGGAAATGGAGGAGGTACAGTTGAGGACACACGAAAACAGACACACTTGAAACGTGGCCCCTTCATAGAGCATAAGGAAGGACTCGCCTCTCCAAACCACGTCTTGTCCTTCCCTTATATATTTATGCTTGATGTGGGTCCTGTCTCCATTGGGTCTATTACGTGTGTCCGCAACTGCTCGTGAGTCGCAACTGCACGTGAGACGCAACTGCACGTGAATCTCAATTGCACGTGAGACGCAACTGCACGTGAGTCTCAATTGCACGTGAGATGCAACTGTACGTGTGTGTAGTCAAGTGTGGCTACAGCTGTGGTATCTTCCTTCCACACACGCACAACAAAAACGATAATGCAACATGTCATGTTTAGCTTTCCTCTTCTTCAACTCACCTGTCGTCACTCCCATCTCTCTTTCTTTATACTTGTACCCGTCTGTCTTTTAACCTTGATATCACTATCCAAACCTTCAAACCTATACCGGTACTATACAACTTTCCAACTCATTCATTTCCTATTCTTTACTTTCTCTTGCCAACTTTTGCTCTCCTCTTTCCTTTCCCAGAACTTTGCCGTCTCGCTCTTTCTTTCTCTGGCTCTCCTCCTCTCTTTAATTCATTCGGTCCTTATATTCCTCCTCCCTCCCCTTCTCCCACACACAGCCAATACCTCAGCAAGGGCGAGGGGGAGGGGGAGGAACCTACCTGTTTCTGAGAGGCAAACAAATTAAAATTCAAGGTAAATCAATCCGTAAGCAAATGGGAAGAAGGGGGAAGGAGGTAGGAGGGAGGGGGAGGCAGGAGGTAGGAGGGAGGGGGAGGCAGGAGGTAGGAGGGAGGGGGAGGCAGGAGGAAGAGGGGAGTGGGAGTGAAGCCTAATGTGAAAGAGAAGGGAGGGTAAGACAAGAAGAAAAGGGAGATGAGGGATGGAAAAAGAGAAGATAAGAGAAAAAGAAAAGGGAGATGATGGAAAGGAAAAGAGGATAAGGGAAGAAGAAATAGAGATGAAGGAAAAAGAGAGGATAAGGGAAGAAGAAAATGGAGATGAAGAAAGAGAACAGAGAGAGACAGAGAACAGACGGGACAGACAATGTATAGGAAAAGGCATGTGGGGGGAGGAGGGTGAGAAAACAGGAGAAAAGAATATATGGGGAAGGAAGAGAGGGTCGGTCAGTCGAGGGTTTTAGGAGAGATGGTCAAAAACTGAGGAATATTATATTGGTATTTTGAAGCCCAAGTAAAGAGAGGTTGATATTTGAAAGGCACTCCTGGGGGTCTATAGGGGAAGGGGGGGGGGGGAGTGAGGGCCGACGAGGGTAGATGGAAGGGGGGAAGGGTTATTGTTATTATGGCTGCAATAACGAACGCATGTGAGGGGTAGAAGAGGGGCAAGGGTAAAGAAGGCAATGGTGGGGAACACAGTGGTGGGAATTATGACTAAAGTTAAACTGAAAAAGGGACAATAATGGGAGATATGCATGGCTTCGGTTCGGTACAGAGGCAAGCAAAGAAACAAGACGAAAGAAAGAATAAACGAGATATATTATAATTATAAGGCCGTCAAAAGTGACTTCGGGTATGGTGACATATTTAAGGGGGTGCAGGAATTAGGGGGCAGGCTTGGGGGTGGGAGTAGGGGGCAGGCTTGGGGGTGGGGGTTAGAGGGGTGCGGGAATAGGGGACATGAGGCTTTCGACCCACCCCACTTGATTCATGAGGTGTAGAACGGTACAGGTAATTTGATCGACCACTGTCAGGGTTTGGCTTCTATGCACTTTCTCACACACTGCAAGCCTAGCCTACCTCACCTACGCGTCATCAGGGTTTGGTTTCTATGTACTGTACTTTCTCACGCACCGTTACCTCACTTTATAGGTCATGTTTTTACCAATCTAGTGTGATGTTATATCATTCCTACAAGATCTCTCTCTATCCGGATATTCAATGCACCAACAATAACTACTACGACTTAAGGCCCCTGTGATCGTGTATGAAACTTGGAGGCTTCTAATTCTTCCTGACCATGCCACGAAACAAACTCCTTCCAGGTAGGTGGTGTTTCGCGGCAGTATTTTAAAGGACTCGTTTATCTCCAATTTTCTGACTACATCTCAGGGTCCCTTAAGGTCCCTGTGATCGTGTATGAAACTTAGAGGCTTCTGATTCCTTCTGACTATGCCACGAAACGAGCTCCTTCAATATGAGTAGTGTTTAGTGGCAAAATTTGAAGGACTCGTTTGCCTTCAATTTTCTAACTACATAAATAAAATAATTTTTATATACCCTGTAGTGAATTTTAAGCAAAGAGGAGAGATGGGATGAAGGGATAAACACGGTACCATATAATACAATACTATAATCCAATGTGCGTCAATCGTGCGTGAGATAGTGTTAATTAAGGGGTTCTATGATGTTGCCAGCTAAATGTAATAGTTCACCGATTCCTCCAAACTATAACCACGAAAAAACCCATTCTCCTTTATCATAAGTGCTGTTTTATGGCCCATTCCCCTTTAATAACAAACTCTGTGATATTTTATACACAAACTCTACCTGGAGCATGGCCTAATTATATAGATGCTAATAAACTGTATTGGATTACCCATGCCACACTGGATAAACTCGGCGGCTTCAAAGTAACCCTGATTTATGCTACGTTAAGTATAAAATATTTGGCCGAGAGCTGATGGGTGGTGGTGGTGGTGGTGGTGGTGGTGGTGGTGGTGGTGGTGGTGATTGTGTTGGTGGTGGTGTTGGTGGTGTAGGTGTTAGTGTTGTGGTGTTGGTGGTGGTGATGATTGTGTTGGTGTTGGTGTTGGTGGTGGTGTTGGTGATGGGTGGTGGTAGTGGTGATGGGTGGTGGTAGTGGTGATGCGAGTATAGGTGAGGGGGTGGCGCATGTGTGTGTGTATGTTGGTGCAGGTGTGTTGGTGTAGATAATGGTGACTCTAGTACATTTGTCTGTGTGTGTGTGTGTGTGTGTGTGTGTGTGTGTGTGTGTGTGTGTGTGTGTGTGTGTGTGTGTGTGTGTGTGTGTGTGTGTGTGTGTGTGTGTGTGAGTGTGTGTGTGTACAGCTTTGATGATGTTGGTACAGATGATACATTGACCCTAGTTTGTTTATTGGAGGTGGAAATGTGGTGGTAGTAGTAGTAGTGGTAGTAAATGCAGGTTTGGTGTTGCTGCAGGTGTGGCTTTGATACAAGTGGACTGAGAGTATTGATGTGGCGTTGATACAGTTGTGGTAGTGGTAGATATAGTGGTAGTGATAGTAGTGGTAGTGGTAGATACAAGTGTAGAATTGACGGGGAATGTTTTGAATCACATCTATATATATATGAAAGACTTTAATATTATGTTGTATGGTAGTCGCTTATTTAAGGGAATACTTTGGTGTGGTCAGTTTGAAGGGCTAATGAATCCTCCAATCTATGTTTACCAGGAAACACTCTGCTTGCGTCGAGGTACGAATAAGGTCAAATCAGTTTCGTATAATAATGTATGGTGGAATCAATACCCTTCCTCTGAAACTTCAAATCTCTAGAGTCTAAACGGCAATATAGAATCAGAGGTAACAAATCATTGGCTCACCATAATCAAGCACACATTAAACTGTAGGAAATTTTACCATGCACCATATCACCACACATCAAAAGAACAGCACATCACCAATCACCATAGCTCAACACACAAGGGTAAGTGGACATCACAACACCAAGCCATCGCCTCAACACACAACACAATTGCTGGGGAAGACGACCATCAGCCACAACACAACTACACATCATACACACCAGTCACAACACAACTACACATCATACACACCAGTCACAACACAACTACACATCATACACACCAGTCACAACACAACTACACAGCATATACACCCGTCACAACACAACTACACAGCATGAACACCAGTCACAACACAACTACACAGCATAAACACCAGTCACAACACAACTACACAGCATACACACCAGTCACAACACAACTACACAACATACACACCAGTCACAACACAGCAGTAATGGATGGAGGATGGTTTTATTGAGTCGACACGAGGCATAACAAAGCACTGCACTTCCCTTTACCTGTTTCGTCTAACTATATCTTTCGACCGTGAGGAAGAAGGTAGACGAATACAGAATGGTGTAACAAATGACACATAACCAAAACACAACACAATGATAGATAGTCAAGTCAAGATATTTACACACAAAAAATACGATGCGTAAATAACACAAACTTCACTAGCTCAGAATACAGTGCAACGGGTAGGAGAGCCACGACAGCATAGATAGAATACATGAATCCCCACTGAATACAACACAACACAACAGTACAAGACACAGACACTGTGCACAACAACAACACATCGACAACACACGGAACAAACAGCAAGATATCCACCAGCCCAGCCCTCTAACACACACACACACACACACACACACATCATCAGAGCATAACAGTGTGGGTAGGTAACGTGAAGCCTGGAGGGGAGTAGCGGATTTCCTCGGTTGTGGTCTAGACATTGTTAACCGGTATAGGAGCACCACAATGATCACGGTACTTCACCATTATAGTCTCCAGTTACTCACAATGGAAGTGGAGGTCGCAGAGCCTTACTTATACTTACTTACTTCCTGCATGCAGTGGAAACCCTCCCCGTTTGCTTGCTTGCTTGCTTGCTTGACTAGCATTTATTACTCGGTTTGGCTCACATTATTAGGGTCAATTTACTTTGATACTGGCCATTCATAAGGTTTATTGAACTGGATGGGAGCAGTGACATATGTTCTCCAGTGCTGTTACTATACATACGTGGCCATCTGACGTACCGTACGGTGTTAGTGGTGCCAGTAAGTATCAATGCATTTATTATGAGACTGACTGACTGAAAGGTGTTAGTGGTGTTAGTCAGTAGTAATGCATTTATTATGACACTGACTGACTGAATGGTGTTTGTAGTGCCAGTAGGCCTAAGTAGT
>JAWZYT010001200.1:25000-30909 GCA_034508575.1 Petrolisthes manimaculis
AGTGAGTGTTTGTTTGGCAGCAATATGTATACGGAGTGAGGAAGAAGGGAAAGAGAGAATAGAAGTGGGAGAAATGGCGAGGAATGAGGGAAAGGAGCGTGAGAAAGGAAGGGGAATATGAGAATAATGGACAACAGACACAATGTGGGAAGATGGAAAGGGGGAAAAGTAAAAGGAAAGGTGATATTGCGGGAAAATGGGGAAGGAAGGGAAGCCGAAAAGAATGGAGAATATATACGAGAGGCGGTCGGAGAGAAGAGAATGAGAGGGAGGAAGGAAAATATAAGGTGGGTAGGAGGAAAGGAGACAGGTTAAGGAGGAAGGAAGAGGGCGAGCCAGACAGGATGGGTGTGTGGGTGTGGGTGTGTGTGTGGGGGGGGGGGGATGAGGAGGGAAGGGACTCATCAGGTTGAAAGTGTTGGTTGATGGTCCACTTACTGTACTGTTCTCTGGACCTTACAGTGTAGAGAGGAGGCGGAAATGACGGGTCCGGGGAGAAAGGGGATGGATGGAAGGGGAAAGTTATGGTGGTGCACAGAGAATATATAGCAGTGGAGGGGAGAGGGAGGATAATATTATCTGAGGTGCATGTGGTAAACAATGAGAAGGGAGTTTCGTACGTACGGAGGCAGGAGTGGCTAGGGAACATCACTTAACACAGAAAAAGGAAAACACACAACATATCTAAATTATACCTTCCATTCGATATATTTTCTTACTGAAGATTTAAATAACTTAACACAGAAAAATAAACACACACAAGCATATCAATAACCTTCTTTTTCTACATTATTTTTACTGAAGATCTAAGTCAGAAAACAAGCATACATTAAATCTTCTTTTTCGATATTCCTTTTACTGAAGATCTAAATAACAAATGCTAAATAATCCTTAAGGAAACAAAGAGAGAAAACACTTGCTCGTCCAGGGATGGGTAAGAGGTTTAGTTTTGTAGGTGGTAGTTTATTTTTATAACATAGCAAAATGTAAGAGTAATTTCCAAGACGAGGTTTGGGCCATGGGATGCAAAATTATGATGATGATTATTATTATTATTATTATTATTATTATTATTATTTTAAGGTCGACAACAGGGAATGGGAGGGAGGAAGTGAGGGACAAACCAATATCCTTGTCTTTCATATGAATTTAACCAACTCATAGGGTTTCAGTAATCAAAGGAAAGAATGAAAGTCGAGCTAGAATGAAGAAAAGAGAAGGGGAGAAATTTTTGCTTCATTGTGTAGGATAATATTAGGAAGGGGTGTCTAGGGAGGAAGGATGGAAACTAAAGGCTATGTTATTATGATACAAGTAGAGAAGGATAGTTAAGTCCATGAAAAAATATGTAGCGCAAACTACGGAGATTATATGACTGAAAGGCAAACGTGTGTGTGTGTGTGTGTGTGTGTGTGTGTGTGTGTGTGTGTGTGTGTGTGTGTGTGTGTGTGTGTGTGGCGGGCTTGCATGCATGTGCTATTACAGTGTGAATGTGTCAGCTGGTGCGTGAGTTTGTATATATGTATGTGTGTGTACGTGTATGTGTGTGTGTGCGCGCAAGCAGTGGAACAAATGGGAAACTAGAGAGGATGGAAGGGAGAGGGAAAGAGAGAGAGAGGGAGGGAGGAGCCGAGTCGCAGCGGTGTGGGACAAATGGAAGGGGAAGAAGAGGAGGAGGAGGAGGAGGAGGAGGAGGAGGAGGAGGAGGAGGAGGAGGAGGAGGAGGGCAGCGCGAGTCAACGGTCCTTGAAGAAAATTAGCGAGCCAATAGCCCTAGGAAGTGGCGGGGTGTAATTTGTGAGACGACGAGGTGCAGGTGAGGGATGTGAGGCGCTCCCTTGTCTTGTTGTTGTTGTTGTTGTTGTCAGGCCTCCAGGGTGTCGCCACGCTGCCTCCATCTACCGCAAAAGAAGTCGTTCGTGTTTGTGTTTCTGTTGCTGTGGTTGTTGTAGTTGTTTGTATTGTTGTTGTTGTGGTTGCTGTTGTTGTGGTTGTGGTTACTGTTGTTGTGGTTGCTGTTGTTGTTATTGTTGATGTTATCGTCGTTGTTGTCGTCGTTACTGTTATTATTGTTGTCGTGTTGTTGTTATTATTGTTTATTGTTGTTGTCATGGTTGTTGTGTTTGTTGTACAAGAGCAGTGATGCGTCCCTCCCTCCCTCCTCTTATATGGCTACCCCCCCAAAAAAAAAAAAATATATATATATACATTATCATGGTTCTTCGAATTACTAACCATATATATATAACTCGACCCTGGAAGAACCTCAACAATATAACCGGCTAAAATTATATTACACTATTAGTTAGTCCTTGTCAGCTCGGTGAAATATATTAATAATTTTCTCTCGCCAACACGCTTCTAGTCTCAGAGGATAACGTTGGGTTCCAGGGTTGATGACACTTTGACATTCAACAGTGTGAAGTGACCTGGAAACAAACACATATAGGTATTTTTATCCTGGAATATATATGTGTGTGTGTGTGTGTCTGTGTCTGTGTCTGTGTCTGTGTGTGTGTGTGTGTGTGTGTGTGTGTCTGTGTGTGTGTGGTGTGTGTGTGTGTGTGTGTGTGTGTGTGTGTGTGTTTGTGTGTTTGTGTGTGTGTGTGTGTGTGTGGTGTGTGTGTGTGTGTGTGTGTGTGTGTGTGTGTGTGTGTGTGTGTGTGTGTGTCTCTGTGTGTGTGTGTGTGTGTGTGTGTGTGTGTGTGTGCGCTGTAAGACTAACTGGATATTTCAGCATCACGGGCGTCAGGATTTCTCCATTAATTACTAGTTAGACGCACAAAAAGGAAAAACGAAATTCTTAGGTACTAACTCCCTCAGACTAAACAATGTAGCCAACACACGGCGTCAAGTGCATGCAGAGGTTGGTATTGTACGAGTCCTTGTGTGTGTGAGGAACCCGTCAGGGGACATATACGGCACTAAATAGACCATAAAAACCAGTCCCTGTGACCCCACCAAATGACTGCGACTGAAGGCTTAAAAAAGAAACACACAAAACACACACACACACGCACGCTCTAGCACACATACACACAAGCACACACACACACACACACACACACACACACACACAACACACACACACACACACACACACACACACACACACAGGAACTAAAACTCAATAAAACAAATTGTGAAGAAAGCATAATTATTTCACCTACACGAGCGTAATAATATATACTGATCAGAAATGTAATTACTAGATAAAAAAAAAAGTTTCATGCTAGGATAAAAAAGACAAGCAGCCGCAACAATCAATCTATAAAGGCATGAATTAAGTGTGGGATTTCAATTTTTACAACAGAACGAACGAGCGTAAGGCAGAGCAAAAATCCCGAGGCGAAGAGAATCCTGGTTTAACATGACAATATGGACGGAGCGAACTGGCGACAGGGGGCCGTAATAGTTTCCCCGTCAGTTGGTGTGTGCGTGTGTGTGTGTGTGTGTGTGGTGTGTTGTGTGTGTGTGTGTGTGTGTGTGTGTGTGTGTGTGTGTGTGTGTGTGTGTGTGTGTGTGTGTGTGTGTGTGTGTGTGTGTGTGTGTGTGTGTTGTGTTGGGGGTCCGGCCGGGCAATAATAATGGCGTGTGCGGCGTCCCGTTGTTGTAATGGTAGGATACATGTGCTGGGCCGCCGCATAAAGGAGGACCATAACGACGTGAGCGGTAATGAAACACTGTCCCGTCTATACTCTCTCTCTCTCTCTCTCTCTCTCTCTCTCTCTCTCTCTCTCTCTCTCTCTCTCATGTGGTGGGGAGAGAGCCTTCTACTTTGCTATTCTTACCTACGACTATCACTGGGGAGATATTCATTCTCTACCAGTAACCTTCTAATCAGATCACCCCGTGTGGACCGTAAGGTCTGTTGTGGTCTGTGATTCTATGTAACTCTATGTAACTCTATGACAAGACCATGCAGATGATACCTTGTAAAACATTACCTACCTACCCTCAACACTAACAGACGAACCAACCAACCAGGACCACCAGGCCAAATAGACCATCCCTCACATTATTTTTTCCCTCTTTTCAGTATAGCCTTGCTAACCAACCAACCGACCGACCGACCAGCCAAGCAACCAACCAGTCAACCAGTCAGCCAGCCAGTCAGCCACCCCAGGCCAGGCCAAAAGGTCCCTAGACTCCCCCTCCCGACCTCCCCTCCCACCAGCATCACCACCGATCAACACAACCCTTCGCTCACCACCAGACCATGCATGTATCTAACTGGAATAAGGGAAAAGTTTTGTGTTGGTAATTGTGGAGCAACTGAATCCTCCACACTATTCCATGCTGTTCTAGTTATGTTGTTTCCTTGTATACTTTGGAAGAATCAAGGCCCTCTCCAATGTACCAAAAATGAATTACCACCTTAACAAGAAAAATACATTCATTGATACTATAGAAGAGGTAAAGAATTGTGTGAATGGTATAGTACTTATATATTATGATAAATTACAAAGTGTGTGGAGAGTAATAACGGAAGTGAAGCTATATATTTTCATGGTGGAGAGTTACATGGTGGAGAGTTACAAGGAGGAGAGTTACAAGGAGGAGAGTTACATTCACAGGTGGCAATTATTGATGGGCAAAAAACACAGAGCAAAGGGAAACTATCAATTACGGATAAAAGAAAGGAAGAGAGAGAGAGAGAGAGAGAGAGAGAGAGAGAGAGAGAGAGAGAGAGAGAGAGAGAGAGAGAGAGAGAGAGAAAGGCAACGAGGGAGGAAAGGTCAGAAGAGGAGAGTGAGGAAGTGGAGGGACAAAGAATGGGGGGGAGGGAATGATGAAGCGAACTAAAAACATGTGGATTTGAGGAAGGGAGGGAGGATATGCGGATTTGAGAGAGAGAGAGAGAGAGAGAGAGAGAGAGAGAGAGAGAAGAGAGAGAGGAGAGAGAGAGAGAGAGAGAGAGAGAGAGAGAGAGAGAGAGAGAGAGAGAGAGAAGTAATAACCGGCATTACAAGTGATCTGTGACTAAGACAGTGTAGGAGGATTAGTGTGATAATGTTTGTATATGCATTTAGTGTGAAAATTATGTTTGTATATCTTTTAGTTTGAGATTATTTAATGAACGTTGTCGGGCAGGTTCGACTCATATTTTCGTCATACTGTAAATGTAATAATAATAATAATAATAAAGGGTTTATTTAGGGGATGACAGCCCGAAAGCTGAAAATACACATCTTACAATATAATTAATTATGAAAAGGTATTTACACACATACATGCATGATGAATTATAAAAAATTATACAAATTATAAAAAAATGTGTGTGTATGTGTGTGTGTGAGTAAATGAGTGTATATGTGTTATACGATAATAATTATTGTACGTAAGTGCGTGTGTGTGTGTGTGTGATAGTGTAATTGTGTATGTATGTGTGTGTGTGTATACAGTATGTGAATCAATTATCGTCCCCTAAGAATGGATGGACTAAATGGAGTTAAGGAAAATAGACGGTGTGGATGTTGTTAGGGGAGGAAAGAAGTTGGCCCAGTACACAAGAATAATGAGTGGTATGTATTGGTGATGAAAGAGGGCGATGAAATGAAATGAAAGGGAAAGAGCTTGTGGAAAGATGACAAGGAGGAGGGGGAGGACGGGGAGGGGGGAGGAGGAGGAGAAGGAGGAGGAGGAGGAGGAGGAGGAGGAGGAGGAGGGAGGAGGAGGAGGAGGAGGAGGAGGCGGAGGAGGAGGAGGAGGAGGAGGAGGAGGAGGAGGAGGAGGGGAGGGGGGAGAAAAGAGGGACGTATGTACAGTCAGACTCAGAAATTCGTACACAGGGCATTGGTTAAAAAGTGAGTCTATATTCTGCACTTACTGAGGAATTGTTCTGCTGAATGATTCAACTATGAGCCTTATAAAATTATTAGAAAAGTTTGGTGTTAGGAATATGGTAT
>JAWZYT010001201.1:2500-55000 GCA_034508575.1 Petrolisthes manimaculis
TAAATACGGGTAATAAATAAAAATAATAAAGTGTGTGATAATTGGTATGACTGTGTGTTACTCTCGATTATCCATTATTATTATCATTAGTAGTAGTAGTAGTAGTAGTAGTAGTAGTAGTAGTAGTGTAGTAGTAGTGGTAGTAGTGGTAGTGGTAGTAGTGGTAGTAGTGGTAGTGGTATTAGTATTATTATTATTATTATTATTATTAGTAGTAGTAGTAGTAGCAGTAGTAGTAGTGGTAATAGTAGTGGTAGTAGGGGAGGGTGAATTCTATAGGTTCGTTTACAATAACATAGTGTAGGGTCTGAAACAGGTACAGTCTCCTCCACTCCTGCTTTCACCAGTTCAGTGTTGCCAACGTATACACAGGCATCGTGTGAGCTACCAGTTCAGACTCTCACAACCGAAACACCTGCCAGTACGAGTAAGGGTTGATGGCAGGTGTTTCGGATGCGAGAGTCGGAACTGGTAGCTCACACGATGCCGGGTGTATACGATGACAACGCTGAACTGTTGAAAGTGGGAGTGAAGGAGACTGTACATGTTCGAATTTATTTCCAAGTAAATATTAGTTAGTTCGAAAAGTGAAAAAAAGACCAGCCTGCTTACTGGAATAAAGTTCGAAATGTTCGAGTTGCAACTAGATTCGAAAAGTGCTAGCTAGAATTATGTTCGAAATATCCACTCAGTAGCAGTGAGTGGTGAACTTCCTGACACACAGACCGTCACACACTCCACACACAGTTGAGATGATGGGGTGAGTGCGGCGGTGGTGGTGTGTGTGTGTGTGTGTGTTGTCCCCGCCACGATCCTGCCTGTAGTGCTGGGTCATGATATCACGTTACTGTTACTGATTTTATTTCACGTAGCTACACAGGTCAGAAAAATCGAGGGACAGAGACGTGGTTCCATAGTGTATATTTTTGATGACCAAGTTTATGTCGAGGATCGCCAGTACAATGACAAGCTTCATGTACAGTACAGTACGCTGTCACTTATTCAAATATGTGTGTCTTGGACGTGGCCAAATCAACCTGGAGAACAGAGCAGCACCATGATGTTGACCAAAGACACAACCAGGGCTACCAACCAGGTGAGTTACATACACCTAAAATCTGTATCTAAAATCTCCAACACAAAATGCCAGGCAAGTATTACTCCATTTACTTATACTTGTCCGCCGCTTCGTCTGAGCTAGCCCCAGGTATGAATGGAGCTCTCTGATTGGCTGCCAGGACGCTCAAGGTACCGCGCCATTCCTTGTAAACAACCAAGCACTTACCTCTGTATTTGAAGACGACATACCTCTAATAATTTACGTGTAACTAGATTATTACATAGGTTTGCATTTTTATCTTACACCATTAAACTCTACATTAAATTTGGAACCTAAAAACACTCTCCAAAACATAATACAGACCAAAGAAAAAATATTATAGCGAGTTTAAGTCAGAATACGGCTTGGAAATGTTATACCACTTTTTACATTGAAGTATTTTTTGCTTCATAGTTAGCATTTACATATAAATATAACATTCTCGTACAAAATTTTTCTTATGAATATGACAATACCATCAGATTTTAGATAAATATAATATAAGAGAGATACAAAACATTTAATGAGACACTGTCATTCCCGACCTTCACAAAGATTACGTAAAATTAGCTACTTTTTATTTAACATTATAGATTTCCTACAAACAGATAATTTTTATATGTTAATAAATGGTGTGGTTTGCCATACATGTTATCTCTCTCTCTCTCTCTCTCTCTCTCTCTCTCTCTCTCTCTCTCTCTCTCTCTCTCTCTCTCTCTCTTGATGTGGAGTGGAGGAGGAGGTTGAATGTAGTGGAGTAGATTACCTGAGCTTAGCCTTAATGGTGGTTGTTTCTCCACCAAATAAAAATAACACACACACACACATACCTTCTTACAGCACGCACTTTCCTTCCAAACACACACACACACACACACACACACGTTCTTCCCTTTCTACAACACACTTTCTCCTTCCTACCACACACACAGAGAGAGAGAGAGAGAGAGAGAGAGAGAGAGAGAGAGAGAGAGACAAAGAGAGAGAGAGAGACAAAGAGAGAGAGAGAGAGAGAGACAAAGAAAGACAAAGAGAGACAAAGAGACAGAGAGAGAGAGAGACAAAGAGAGAGGTGACTGAGGAGGCAATGAGAAGGACTTAGTGCAGGTGTCATAATTAAGGTAGCAAAGGTGGTCTGCTCTCTGTCTGACTGCCTACCTCATCTCATATCTCTCTCTCTCTCTCTCTCTCTCTCTCTCTCTCTCTCTCTCTCTCTCTCTCTCTCTCTCTCTCTCTCTCTCTCTCTTTGTAATAATATCTAAATCTAACCCTCCTTTCCCCTCCCCCTCTTCTCCTCCCCTCCCCCTCCCACACACACATACACAAATATACACACACACCTATACATCCTCCCTTTGTATACTCTTCCATTCTCTTCTCCCCTTCCTAACACTCCCCTCCATTCAATCCAATCCCTAGACACACACACACCGACACGTATACAACAACATCAGCATTTACCCGGATTACTGATGTTTAACTGATGAGAGAAGGCACATTATATGAGCTAATAAGTGAATGACGGGAAACTATTATATGTACAGTTGCCAAAAAAGGTATTGCGACAAATCTTGATAGAACTTGAACCCTAATAATATCCACAACTATTTGTATGGACTATAAGCATGTATAACAGAAGGAAATATACATATCCTTCTGTAATACATACTTATAATCCCTACAAACAACTATGGACATTAATATATTTAATGTTGTATCAATAGTTGTCGCAATACCTTTTTGGCAACTGTACATGGATTGATTTATATGTGTATACGAGTTTGATAACATTACGTGTCATTATTATTGTTGATGTGGGTTATGTATGTATGTATGTATGTATGGTGATGGGTTGTAGAGAAAATATAGATTGGGTAATTTATATGGTGGGTGTGTGGGTGTGTGTGTGTGTGTGTGTGTGAGAGAGAGAGAGAGAGAGAGAGAGAGATAGATAGAGATAGATAGAGATAGATAGAGATAGATAGAGATAGATAGAGATAGATAGGATAGATAGAGATAGATAGAGATAGATAGAGATAGATAGAGATAGATAGGAGATAGATAGAGATAGATAGAGATAGATAGAGATAGATAGAGATAGATAGAGATAGATAGAGATAGATAGAGATAGATAGAGATAGATAGAGATAGATAGAGATAGAGAGATAGATAGAGATAGATAGAGATAGATAGATAGAGAGAGAGAGAGAGAGAGAGAGAGAAACTATATTCATTCAATACTTTGTTAGTATAATCGCAGTAAATATTTAATTGCCAGGATATGCAAGCAGTTAGACAGACAGACAGACCGACAGGGGAGAGGGGGGGGGGGAGTAGGAGGAAGAGATTGGAAGAGGTATAATTATATTTAAGCAGAGATCTATAGAAAAAGTTAGTTAAGCAGGAGGAAGTGAATGATGGAGAGTAGGAAATATAAAGGGCTGCTGAGAAATAGGAGGTACAGTGTGAGAGGGTAAGGATGAGATGTTAATTATAGCCTACCTTTGATGTCCCAATGAATGAATAGTCGGAGGGCATTACACTATCTCTCTCTCTCTCTCTCTCTCTCTCTCTCTCTCTCTCTCTCTCTCTCTCTCTTCTCTCTCTCTCTCTCTCTCTCTCTCTCTCTCTCTCTCTCTCTCTCTCTCTCTCTCTCTCTATCTATCTATCTATCTATCTATCTATCTATCTATCTATCTATCTATCTATCTCTCTCTCTCTCTCTCTCTATCTCTCTATCTCTCTATCTCTCTATCTCTCTATCTCTCTCTCTCTCTCTCTCTCTCTCTCTCTCTCTAAATCCATAACTCCCACGACACTAAAATATCACATTCCCACCTGACCTGACCTGACCTGACCTGACCTGTCCCCATGACCTAATTAGAGAAGGAGATGAAAGCCCAAATCACATCTAGGGCTATTAACGTGTGGCTTATTGGAGCTCCTCTTGTTATTTCAATTAATTAGTGGTAATAGGGGATAATTTGATGTGTGTGTGTGTGTGTGTGTGTGTGTGTGGTGTCTGTGTAAGGGATTGTGTGTGTGTGTTTGTTTGTATAAGAGAGAGAGTGTGAGAGTGTGTGAGAGAGTTCTGTGTGTGTGTGTAAGGATTGTGTGTGTTTGTTTGTGTGTATAAGAGAGTGTGAGAGTGTGTGTGTGTATATAAGAGAGAGAGAGAGTGTGTGAGAGAGTTTGTGTGTGTATAGTGTGTATGTGTGTGTGTGTGTGTTTGTGTGTGTGTGTGTTTGTGTAAAATCTAGCCCCCCTCTTTTAGAATAGTATTCGAACGCTCAAATTGGAAAATACACACACACACACCACACACACACAGACAGATGAGTGGTGATGGTCGTAATGGAACTTTTGTCCACGGGTGTACAAAGCTAGCACACACACACACCACACACACACACACACAAACAAAATCACACTAAATGGCAGATGCATGTGTATGTAAAAAAAAATAATAAAAGTCAATTGTTGTGTCCTATATTCTGAAAAAAAAAGGTCAACTCACTTACCATTCACAAAAAAAAAAAAAAAAAAAAAAATACCCTGCCAGTAATGGAAGCTGTGTATGTGTGTATGTAAATCTGTGTATGTGTGTATGTGTGTGTGTATGTAAATCTGTGCCCGTGACGAAAAACAATGAATTCCTGCCCAATAAGCTAAAACTGAATTGCAACCCGTTTTTGGTCCCTATGTCGTCCCTTCTATCCCTTTGTTTATATACTGTTCTTACCGTCCCACTCTATCCCTCTGTATACTGTCCTTATCCTTCACTCTATCCCTCTGTATACTGTCCTACCGTCCACTCACTGTCCACTCTATATCCATCTATATTTTCCCTTTTCTATCCATCTATACTTCCCTCCCTCCCTCCCTTCCTTTAATTCTTCATCCCTCCCTTCTCGACCTTTCCTGCCTTCCTCCCTCACTTCCTTCGATAGTAGTAACACACACACACACACACACACACACATACAAACACATACACATACAAACACACACACAGACACACACACACACACAGACACACACACACACACAGAGTGGGGGGGTCAGAGTGGCATATATTCACCTCACCAACCTGGACCCCTCTTTACCCCTCCCCCCCTCCTCAACCCCTTCCCCCCCACACCCCTGCTCACACTCTTGACATTCCAAACACTCTCAGCCGTGTTTGCTGTGTGTGGTCGTGTTTGTAGACAGGGTGATTTGACGCTTGAGTATGTTTGTGTGTGTGTGGAGAGAGAGAGAGAGAGAGAGAGAGAGAGAGAGAGAGAGAGAGTAAAGTCCTGCTACTGACTTCCTTTTATGTGTGTGTGTGGAGAGAGAGAGAGAGAGAGAGAGAGAGAGAGAGAGAGAGAGAGAGAGAGAGAGAGAGAAGTAAAGTTCTGCTACTGACTTCCTTTTGCTCGCAGTTTTCAAATTCTTTTAGCACACTCAATGTCCGCAAATTATATTGGCCAATTCCACTACACACACTTCAAAGGCAACCAGCAAGCCGTGTGTGTGTGTGTGTGTGTGTGTAGATAGATAGGTAGGTAGGTAGGTAGATAGATAGGTAGATAGGTAGGTAGATAGGTAGGTAGATAGATAGATAGATAGATAGATAGATAGATAGATAGATAGATAGATAGATAGATAGATAGATAGATAGATAGATAGATAGATAGATAGATAGATAGATAGATAGATAGATAGATAGATAGATAGATAGATAGATAGATAGATAGATAGATAGATAGATAGATAGATAGATAGATAAAGAGATAGATAAATAGGTAGAGAGATAAATAAAGAGATAGAGAGATAGATGGATAAATAGATAGAGATAGATGGATAAATAGATAGAGAGATAGATAGATAGATAGATAGAGAGATAGATAAAGAGATAGATAGAGAGATAGATAAAGAGATAGATAGATAGATAAAGAGATAGATAAAGAGATAGATAAAGAGATAGATAAAGAGATAGATAAAGAGATAGATAAATAGATAGATAAATAGATAGATAAATAGATAGATAAATAGATAGATAGATAGATAGATAGATAGACGCACTGTTTCTTAGTTAGTACATATCCCAACTGATGCTTTGGAAACTCCTTCACTGCTACTCCCCCACCAATTCCCCAACAATATTACTTTCCCATGAATTTTTCCCCAACTTCAACTCCCTCCCCATCCCCTCTCCTCTCCCCAACACCCATTCTCCAAACTACTACTACCACTACCACTACCATTACCATTACTACTACCACTACGATTACCATTACTACTACCACTACGATTACCATTACTACTACCACTACGATTACCATTACTATTACTACTACGATTACCATTACTACTACTACAATTGCCATCACTACTACCACTACCACCACCACCACTTCTACCACCACTTCCACTACCACCACCACCACCACCACCAATACCACCACTACTACTACTACTACTACTACCACCAGTAATTTCCGTCTCTGATACCTCCATGAATACGAATGTCACTGGGTTGGAATTCCACTCTTACTTTCTCCATGCCTCATTCAGACTCAGCTCACGAATTTTCCCTGTGATTTTCCCTGTGATTTTCCTTGTGATTTTCTCTCGCTGATGGGAAAATGTATATACTCTTGGAAAACTGACGGATTGATTGACTTTGTGTGTATGTGTGTATGTACTGAGAATGTATGTGTGTATATTTCCCGCCAATTTTTAACTTTCCCGCCAATCTTTAACTCTACCTCCAAATTATTCGAGGCAAAAATAGGTGTCCATTATTTTTGTTCGTTGTTGGTGGTGTTTCGTGGCCTTCATTGGAGGACTCAAGGAAACACAGTTGATGGTAAAAGACGTGATTCAGAGAGAGATTATCCCCAACGCTTCAGTGCTGAGAGAGAAGAGGAATGAGGGGAAGGAGAGAAGAGAAGGGAAGGGAGGGAGGAGAAGAGGGAGAGTGGTGGGAAGGGGAGAAGGGAAGGGAGGGAGGAGAAGAGGGAGAGTGGAGGGGGGAAGGAGGGAAGGGGAGGAGGGAAGGAGGGAAGGAGGGAGGAGAAGAGGGAGAATGGAGGGGGGAAGGAGGGAAATAAAGGGAGAAAAGGAGGGAGGAGAAGAGGGAGAGTGGATGGGGGAATGAGGGAAGGAGAGAAGAGAAGGGAAAAAAGGAGAGAAGAGAAGGGGAAGAGGGAAGGAGAGAAGAGAAGGGGAGGAGGGACGGAGAGAAGAGAAGGGAGGAGCAGAAGAGGGAAGGAAAAGTTGGGGAAGAGGGAAGGGAGGAGTAAATGGGGGGAAGAGGGAGTGGAAGGGAAGGGGTAATATGAATAACCTTTAGTCCCAGTGTTAGGGAGAAAAGTCACGTGATAATACCATGAAACACGGGGCGAAGGTTGCTTGGGAAATGTGTGAGAGAGAGAGAGAGAGAGAGAGAGAGAGAGAGAGAGAGAGAGAGAGAGAGAGAGAGAGAGAGAGAGAGAGAGAGCGAGAGTAGGGAGTGTGATGAGAGTGAGCGAGTATGTGTGTGTGTGTGTACAGTAGTGTGTGTCTGTCTATGTGTATAGTAGTAGTATTAGTAGTGGTAGTAGAAGTAGTAGTAGATTATATGTGTGTATGGATGATAATGTTGCATATACTGGCCTTACTTTACCTTGCATAAATAGTAGTAGTAGTAGTAGTAGTAGTAATAGTAGTAGTTATAGTATAAGTAGTAGTAGTAGTAGTAGTATCAGTAATAAATATAATCACTGTCAACATTATTATCATTATTAATGCTTAGGGGAAAAATGAAAAGCAAAAGATAAAAATCGATAGTTTTTTTTTATTCAACATACAGAAAGTTAAAGATTTACAAAAAAAAATCACGTATTAATTACCATTATTACACTACAAAAACTCCATCCGTGTTTGTTTTACGATAATCTTTACACACTAACGTTAATCATTTTACATTTTTGATACATTAGAGTGATTTACTTAATTCCTCCAAAGTATGACATGAAACAGGACTGGATAGAAATAACTAATAATAATAAATACAATAATAATAATAATAATAATATATATATAAAAATGATAATAATAATAAAATATAATAATAATAACAATAATAATAATAAAATATTATAATGATGATGATAATAATACTACTAAATATAGAAATAATAATAACAAAACATAAAAGTGGTATGGTTGCCACAGTAATTATTATTATACCCTTTCCTCAGGGTAGGTTTGATGGTTGTCTCATGAACTGAAAATCGTCATCTGTTTCTGTCTCTCTCATGAGTGGACTGACGGGGGTGACAAGTTCTTCCTCTCCTGTCCCTTCTTCCTCCTCTTCCTCCTCCTCCTCTGCCTTCTTCGTTTTCGTCTCCTGGGTTAGTGGAAAAGGTGGTGGAGTGTTAGTGGAGGGAGAGATTTAGTGGAGAAAGTGGAGTGTTAGTGGAGAAGGTGGTGGAGTGTTAGTGGAGAAATTGGTGGTGTGTTAGTGGAGAATGTGGAAAGGTAATGGAGTGTTAGTGTAAAAAGTGGAGGGTTAGTGGATAGGGGGGGGGGTCGAGTCAAGGAAGGGGGTGATGTGGATTATAGAGTTAGTGGAAAAGTTGTAATATATAAATAGACAAGGTAAAGTAATTAAGAAACAATTGGAGGTTAATGAGTCCTTCAAACCTGGCCACGAAACATCACCTATATACATTGAGGAAGGAGCTTGTTTCGTGGCACAGTCAGGAGGAATCAGAAGCCTCCACCAGGTCTCATACACGATCACATGGTCATTAAAGATTAAAAAAAAAAAAGATAAAAAAAAGATAAAGATAAAAAAAAACATAAAAAAAGATAAATATAAAAATAGAATAAAAAAAAGATGAAGATAAAAAAAGATAAAGAAAAATATATAAAGATAAAAAAAAGATAAAGATAAAAATTAATTGTAGAATGCATAATTTTAGAGGAAGATATATTATATGGATAGAAATAATTAATAATCAAATAATAATAAAAAAGATTGATTAGTTAGTAGTTATTTAGATAGTTTAGAGGGAGATACAGTAATTAATGGAATAAATTATAATAAAAGATAGATAATTTAGTAGTAGAGAAAATTGTTAGAGGCAGATAAAGTTAGTTAGAAAGTAAGATAAAAAACTTAATAGAATTCATCAGGTCTCACAAGCATCTGAAAAAAGATTGGTGGGTTGAAATAGATTGGTGAGTTGAAATAGATTGGTGGGTTGGAATGGATTGGTGGATATTAATACCTAATAAATAAATAAATATATAAATAAATATATACGTAAATAAATACCGTTAAAAAAAAAAACAAAAAAACTCCTTTATGCCCTAACTGAGATTAATGTAAAAATATAATAACTTTTTAATAATCGTATTAGATCAAAATAATAATTAATAATATCCTTAATTAAATTGAAATAAGAGAAATAAGCAAATACTATTCTCTCTAAACTTACCCCTGTGTCTGCTTTGTCAATCGTCTGGCGTTTGAAGAAGCCACACTGTAAAGAAAATAATAATAAAAATAATGATAATAATAATAATAATAATAATAATAATAATAATAATAATAATAATAATAATAATAATGATGATGAGTTAGGTAGAGGGTTGATTTTTGTGAAGTGATTTACCATACTGTATTGCTTTGTCTTTGCTCGTTCGATTAGTAATAGTAGTAGTAGTAATAACAATAATAGTACTACTACTAATGACAATAAAAGTAATAACAATAATAATACTAATAATACTAATAATACTAATAATAATATTAATAATAATAATAATAATAATAATAATAATAATAATAATACTAATACGACTAATAATGAACTACTGTACCTTATAACATGTAAATACAATGATGGCCAGCAGTAATAATCCTCCCAACACTGATACCAAATAAATCCACCAGGGTACCTGTAAGAAATGCACACCACGTCAGGTCAGGTCAGGTCAGGTCAAGTCAAATTAGGTCATTCTCTTATTTTTGTGTAGTTGTATTAATTCAAGTTTTTTTTAACCAAGTTTTTATTTATTTATTCTATTAACCATTCTATTAATTATTCTATTAAGTTATCATGTATGGTATTTAATTAAGTTATTATTTTTCTATTAAACATGAATATTCAAGTAATTATTAGCTATATTTAGTCAATCTATTATTTCTTTAGTCAAGTTTTTTATTATAAATTTTATTATTTATATTTTATTTTGGTTATTATTTATTCTATTATTTATAATTTATAAATTTTACTTATGATTTAGTTTATTTATTGTTTATTCATTTATTTATATTTTATCTATTATTTTAATTATTTTATTTTATTTATTCATTTAATTATTTATATTTTATTTTATATTTTATTCATTTTATTATTTATAATTTATTTTATATTTTATTCATTTTATTATTTATAATTTATTTTATTTATTATTCATTTTATTATTTATATTTTATTTTATCTATTATTCATTTTATTATTTATATTTTATTTTATTTATTATTCATTTTATTATTTATATATTATTTTATTTATTATTTATTTTATTATTTATATTTTATTTTATTTGTTTATTTATTTATCAGGTCAATATATATTCGAATAATGAATGGGATGACCTTTTCTCTATCTCTCTCTAGGTCACCCACCGTGGCTTCTGTCTCCTGATTGGTGATATCTGTACTGACGGAGGTGACGTAGGAGGTCTTGGGTGGTGGGGCTCCTAGGGGCATCTTCACCACCTGCAGGTACACGGACGAGGTGGCGTTGGGAAGGACACGATCCAACTACACCCACAGGAAAAAAAATAAAGGTGAGTGTTTCTTTATTTTTTATCTTTCTTAACTGCACAGGTAAAAAAAATAAAGGTGAGTGTTTGTTTATTTTTTCTCTTTCTTAACTGCACAGGTAAAAAAAATAAAGTTGTGTGTTTATTTATTTTCTAGCTAAACTGTACACACACTATTTTTTTATGTTTGTTTGTGTATTCTAAAGGTGTGTTTATTTATTTTCTTGCTTAACTGTACACACACTATTATATTTATATGTTATGTTGGTGTGTGTGTTGTGATTTATTACAAGCAGGTATCCATTATTCAAAACAATAACATTATAATTATCCATGTGGGTATTGAAACTTATATTCACGACTGTACACACACACACACACACACCAAGTACCTCTAACAACAACAACAATAACAAGAGGAACTGACTGACTTACTGACTAATTAACTAACTGACTAATTAACTAACTGACTAATTAACTAACTGACTAATTAACTAATTAACTAACTGACTAATTAGCTAACTGACTAATTAGCTAACTGACTAATTAGCTAACTGACCAACTGACTAATTAGCTAACTGACCAACTGACTAATTAACTAACTGACCAACTGACTAATTAACTAACTGACCAACTGACTAATTAACTAACTAACTGACTGATTAGCTGACTGACTTACCTCCCTGATTGTAGCCATGACAAGACGTGACTGCAACACCAGACTCACTTCCTGTCCCTCCCTCACCTCACCAAGGATACACGTGAACCTTATAAACTCCATCCCAGCGTCCCACTTGCCTCCTGCTCTTCCTCCTCCTCCTCCTCCTCCTCCTCCTCCTCCTCCTCCTCCTCCTCCTCCTCTTCCAGCCCTGTGTGTGTGTGTATGGGGGGGAGGCAGGAAGAGTAATTAAGTTTAGGTTAGGTTAGGTTAGGTTAAATGAATAGCTGTCTGAGCCATCCACGTGCCTGATAGGTTTGTTGATATTTCTCTCATGCACGTATTTTCTTTCACTTGCTCATTTTTAAACACACACACACACACACACACACACACACACACACACACACACACACACACACACACACACACACACACACACACACACACACACACACACACACATATTATGGGTATCAGTTTATTGTCTATTATTATTATCCAAGCCATCTATAGTCTGGGAAGTTTATTACTAGATGCTGATATATATTTTTTTTATTCACATTAAAAAGTTACGTTACTTAAAAAGGCTAATATTAATTAAAGATAGGTGAGGTGAGGTTTAGCAATGTTGTTGTTGTTGTTTTGTTGTTGTTTTGTTGTTGTTGTTGAATGTGAGCTTGGGAAGACTTACGCCAGGACAGCATCGGTGGTGAAGTGAGGCTGTTGGTGTTGGTGATGGTATATTCCCCTGGCCTCCTCAGTTGTTGCTTCACTCTTATGTATACCAAAGCCATCAACTGTACCCACGTCGTATTCACAGTCAGGCACCATCCCAGAGAACATAGGATACTCCAGTAGGTACAGTAGTGGTTTACCTGTATGTGGTGGTGAGGGAAGAGGGGTTATGTTGAAGGAAAAGTGGGTATGTTGGTGTAGGAGGGTGTGGTGGTGGTGTAGGAAGAGGGTTATGTTGGTGAAGGAGGGTGTGTGGTGGTGAAGGAAATGGGGTGTATGGTGGTGTGGTGAAAAAAGGGGGTTATGTTTGGGGGTGAAGGAAAGAGGTTATGGTGGTGAAGGTTATGGTAGTGAAGGAGGTTATGGTAGTGAAGGAAGAGGGTTATGTTGGGGGTAAAGGAAGAGGGGTTATGGTGGTGGTGAAGGAAAGGGAGGTTTGGGGATGGTGAAAAGGAGGTATGGTAGTCAAGGAAAAGGGGGGGTATGGTTGTGAAAAAAGAAAGGAATACCTAGTGGTGAAGATAAGAAAAAGGATAGTGTTTTCACTCAGAAGAAGGAAAGGGGTATAGTGCTCTCAAAAGGAGGAGGTATAGTTCACTCAGAGGAAATAAAGGGAATATAGCTAAATTTAAACATGACACATTGGGGACAGGAAGCAAAAATAATACCATATAACTACCACCTACCAATACACAACTCTCCATCAATATTATTCTATTGGGCCAGTCAATTTAATATTTTGCTGGTGTAGATGGAGACCCTTTAAAAAAATACATAGATGGGGTAAAGAGAAAAGAATAATACCAATATAACATAAGAAACTAGCAATGCACAACTTACCATCAATTCTGTAAGGCCAGTCAATAAATACTTTGGTGGTGTAGATGGAGAATTTGTTACCATTGTATATCTTGTACCTGTGAATGACGACTGGGCCCACCTCCTCCTCCAGGGTGGTGTTGGAGGGTGACTTGTAGTAGGATGAGGCATTGTAGGCCACCCTCGGGGGCTCTGATGGCTTCCTGTAGGAGTGGCAGAAGGAGAGGGAATGTGAGTGGGGAAGCTAGTTTTTATATTGTGTGTGTGTGTGTGAGGGAAAATGTGTTATGTGATTGACAGAACCTACAATTTCAGACATTCACAATGATTCACAATATAAAAAAAAAATTATTCTCCTCTGGTTTTGGTTCACTAAAAGAAAAAATATATATACATTCCTCTGGTTATGTAATCATTATATTGATCATACTCACATTATAAATCAGATAAATTACATATATAATCACCTTATAATAAACACGATATCGAATACATACATAAATAAAGATGTACTCACCCACTGAGATCTAAAGAACCTTCTACTCTAATGGGACACTGGATATGTTGTGTGGCTGTGTCTGGGTTGGTGAGTGCAGAGGTGGTCAACACGGTGGCCCTCAAGGAGAAGAGGTCAGCGTGGGAGGTCAGGGAATTGAAGAAGCTCAGATCAGGTTGGAAGGACAGGGTCAGGTTCCTCTGTTTGTTGGTGTAGGGAGGTGGTGTACATTTATGTGTTTGGTGAGGTTAGGTTAGATTAGGTTAGATTTGTTTTTCCGACATTTTTTTTTATTCATCTAGATATGACACCTTCAAAAAATAATTACATAATAAGTGTTTGACATGATTGGGAAGGTGGTAATAGTACAAAGATATATATACCAGATTATTAAGTTTGTTTTCCTTCCTTAACATTGTACTAGTAAGTTTTTGTATGTAGTGTTGTTGTTTTTGTTGTATTGTTGTTGTTGTTGTTTTTTTATGTAGTGTTGTTGTTTTTGTATGTAGTGTTGTTGTTGTTGTTTTTGTATGTAGTGTTGTTTTTGTGGTCTCACCGTGTCGTTGGTAGAGAAGATGGTGTCAATGTGGCAGGTGATGGTGTTACTCTTGTCGGTGTCACACGTTACACCAGTCATACCATCTATACGAAGGTCACCCTGGGTCTTGATCTGAGAGAGAGAGAGAGAGAGAGAGAGAGAGAGAGAGAGAGAGAGAGAGAGAGAGAGATTTTAATACGAGTATATAATTGTATACATAAAAAAAATACGTCAAATTAATACGAGAATATAATTGTATACATAAAACAAAATAAGTGAAATGTGTGGACTAACCTGAAGGTGTGTGTTGTATGCTGGTTCACCTCTGTTGTGTATAGTGAAGGCTAACACAAGAGGATCCACGTCACCCAGGGTAAACTCCCTTATACTGGAAATACACACATACGGGGTGAAAGAAAGAGACAGACTAATGTAATTTATTAATTCATATATAATTTATTCATGTAACGGTAATTCCTTGTGTAATGTGTAAACTCCCTTATATTTCAAACACACATACGGGATGTAAGAAAGAGACAGGATAATGTAACATATTAATACAACGTATAGTTTATTAATGTAACTGTATAAATCCTTGTGCAACGTGTAATCACAATTAATATTTATAAGCTAAGAATAACCACAATTATTTATTTTATATATATATATATATATATATACGATACCTACGGCTGAAACAGGGTACTTAAATTTAATAGGTGGAAATAATAGCAAGTTTGTCAAAATAATTAGATACTAAATCACTGAGAATGACAACAACAACAACGAAAATGGGTTTGTTTACATTTTGTAGTTGAGTATGAGGTCACTACGACAGTCTTCAACTTGACCCCCTTCACACTCCACTAAGATGGTCAATGGTTCCTCCTTCAGTAGAGTCTCACTTGGCTCCAGGATCAACTACAATATTATAAGGGATTAAAGAGGATTATAAAGGATTAAAAAATATTATAAGGGATTAAAGAGGATTATAAGGGATTAAAGAGGATTATAGAGGATTAAAGAATATTATAAGGGATTTAACAGGATTATATATGAGTAAAGAATATTATAGGGGATTACAAGGGATTATATATAGGATTACAATGAGTTAAAAGAGGATTATAAGGGATTAAATAATATTATAAGGGATTACGAGGGATTATAGAGGTTTAAATAGGATTACAAAATATTACTTTGTTGATGTTCTTATTTTATTGATCTTACTTTCTTGATGTTCTTACTTTGTTATTGTTCTTACTTTGTTATTGTTCTTACTCTGTTAATGTTCTTACTTTGTTATTGTTCTTACTTTGTTATTGTTCTTACTCTGTTATTGTTTTTACTTTCTTGATGTTATTACTTTTTTTGTTCTTACTATATTGTTCTTACTCTGTTATTGTTTTTACTTTATTGTTTTTACTCTGTTAATGTTTTTACTTTATTGTTTTACTCTGTTGATGTTCTTACTTTGTTATTGTTCTTACTATATTGTTCTTACCTTGTTGTTGTTATTGTTGAACTTTGCATCACCTCTGAAGTAGAAAGGTTTCACCACTTCCTTTAGGTCTTTCTGAAATTCGTAAGCTTTTGTGGTGAGTGGGTCAAGGGGGTGCAGAAATAGGGGACAGGCTTGGGGGGGGGGGGACTGAGTGGGTCATTCATTCAAGTGGTGGTGGAATTAAGGGGGTGCAGGAATAGGGGACAAATACAAAGAGTAGAAAGACACAAAACTTCCCCCTTAAGACAAAGTAAAAAAAAAAAAAAACTTCCCCTTAATTAAGACAAAAAGAGTAATAATTGTGGTGATAACATTCCGACACACACACACACACACACACACACACACACTAGCTGCTCACCTTGGCCATAACAAATTGCAAAGAACACGTCCTTTCCCCGGCCTGTGGTACCGTCATCGTCACCGTCTGTGTCTCGTCACCAGTCTCTTCAAAATAGAGTCTCTTGTGTGACTGGCGGATATCAGCGGTCAGGGACAGGGAGAATTCTGACAACGGGAGACACTTGTTTAGTCTGTTATTGTAATGTATGGGACTCTCACACTCACACACACATACACACACACACCTACACACACACACCTCTCTCTCACTCATTCATACACACATACACACTCACTTATTTTTCACACATACATACACACAAAAAAAAAAATCATATTTACACTGTGTCCTAAAATATTCACCCAAGTTGGTCGCCTCGTGGTCAGCTTGTTTCTTGTTCCGAGTGCGGTAAGAGAAGCAAACAGTGGCCTTAACACAGGGATGCATAGAGGCGTCGTAGCGTGAAGGGCAGGACGATGAGGTCAAGTCGATGGGGCCGGAAAAGGTCAGGGTCCAAGTAAACATGACCACCTCCTTCGTCCTGGTGAGAGTGTGTTGTTGTGGTTGTTGTTGTTGTTGGTTAGTGGGAGTTAATTAAAGGACTGGAACATATTTGGTGAAGGATGCTAGCTAGTTAAGACCCATATAGCTCAACTCAACTTAACCTCACCAACCCAACACTATCCAACCCAGCCCAAACCTAACCCAACCCCACCTAACACAACCCCCACCTAACCCAACACAACCCCACCTAACCCAACACAACCCCACCCACCCTCACCTGAAAACCAGTACGGTATCAGAGGTATGTGCTCCCACCGCCACGTCGTATCCCGTCCCTGAAGCCGCTGGTAATGCCTTGGCAATGGACGAACCGAACGTAGTGATGGACACGGGTCTTGACAACTGCAGTGCTAGTTCTGAGGCCTTGAGAATCTGGTGGTGGTGGGGTGGTTGTTGTTGGTGTTGTTGTTGTTGGGGATGTTGGTGGTGTTGTTGTTGGTGGTGTTGGTGGGGTGGTTGGTGTTGGTGTTGGGGTTGGTGGTGGTGTTGTTGTTGGTGTTGTTGTTTTTGTTGTTGTTATTGTTGTTGTTGTTGTTGGGGTCAGTTCAAGTGTAGTGAGGTCCAAGTGAAGGGAAGAAAAAAAAAAGAATCGTAGTCATATATTATAGAGGGTAATATTATACAGATACTATAATAGACAGTTTGTTTTTCTTTATCATTATGTGTGCTGTCATTATTTTCATTAGCATTTTATCATTATTAGTATCACCCCATTTCATTTTTTTGTTCAAACATGGCAACATTCTTAAATCGACACACTCAGACACAGACACTCAGACACTCAGACACAGACACTCAGACACTCAGACACAGACACACAGACACAGACACACAGACACAGACACACACACACTCAGACACAGACACAGACACACACACACTCAGACACAGACACACACACACTCAGACACAGACACACACACACTCAGACACAGACACACACACACTCAGACACAGACACACACACACTCAGACACAGACACACACACACTCAGACAGACAGACACACAGACAGACACACACACCTACCTGTTTAGGGGTCACCTCCAGCCCCCCAGAAGAGCCCATGTAAATGAATACTTCTCCACCCCCCTCTAGGAAGGGTGCCCCCACTGCTAGGTCTGGTGGAGGGAAGGAAGGAGGGAGGGAGGGAGAGTAAGGCTTTAGTGGTTCTTTGAAGATTTACAATTTTATTTATATGCCCTGTGTCAAGCGATTCCAAATAATCCTGGATATAAAATGTGGACTGTACCTATGTCCCTTCATTTTAACTTCATAATTTTTCCAGCATGGGCTTGTCTTCGTTTTTAGTTTATATAAAAAAACATTAATTCCCCTGCACTTTAAAACATTACCTTGGAAATCGTCGCCATCAATGTCCCCGATAGCAGCGACACATGTACCAAACCTCCCATACGGTTGTGGACCTTTTCTCAACGGGGCTGCCACCTCCCCAGTCATCTGTGTGTTGTCCCCGGTGGTGGTGATGAGGGTCTGGGTGTAAACAAAGATGGCCCCCTGGTCGTACTGGGTCTTGTTGCTGTTGTAGAAGGGGGCGGACACTACCAAGTCCTCCAGTCCATCACCGTTGAAGTCCAGGGTGGCCAGGGAGTATCCGAAGAACATGAATTTGTTCACCTCACCGTTCCTCTGATCAAAAGATTAAAAAAAAAAATATATGAAAAAATAAAAGATGAAAAATGGTACAAGGATTAAAAAAAAAAAAAAAAAAAAAGTATGTGAAAATAAAAGATGAAAAATGGTACAATGATTAAAAACAAAGATAAAAGTATGTGAAAATAAAAGATGAAAAATGGTACAAGGATTAAAAAAAAAAAAAAATGTGAAAATAAAAGATGAAAAATGGTACAGTATTGGTGATGATGATGGTAGATTGATGATTGCGAAAGCGAAAAAGTGACCCCCTTAAAATTTAGTATCATTTATTTATACATCTTTTGAGAATCGATAGTTTTTCGATTCCACAAAGTCCCGACCACATTACAAACCAACATTATTTTGTGATTCGTACACCTTTACAATTTCGAGTGGAATGCGAACCTAACCTAACCTCACCTCACCTAACCTAACCTTTACATTTTGAAGTGGAATGCTAACCTAACCTAACCTCACCTCACCTCACCTCACCTCACCTAACCTCACCTAACCTCACCTCACCTCACCTCACCTAACTTAACCTTTACATTTTGAAGTGGAATGCGAACCTCAACTCACCTCACCTCACCTCACCTAACCTAACCTCACCTCACCTCACCTAACCTAACCTAACCTCACCTCACCTCACCTCACCTCACCTCACCTAACCTAACCTAACCTCACCTCACCTCACCTCACCTCACCTCACCTCACTGAAGAATAAACTGTGCATGGCTCTTCAACATTTCACTTACTTGGTCACCAGGAGGCAAAATCTTATCTAATATCTTGAGTTTCTTGGCGTTGGTTCCGTCTTGTTCTAAAATATAGATGATTGGTCCTACAGTCTTACCCTGGAAGATAAGAGAAAGATTCAACAACTCCAGTGAGGAATCAATAACAAAATAATAACAACATTGAAATAAATAATAATGTCTCTGTTATGTTACACGATTAAAATATAGTGTACCGTTTTTTGGTCTGGTTTCCTTTCCATTCAACTCCAGTGAGGAAACGAGAACCAAATAATAACAAAATGGAAATAAACCTGTCTCAATTTTGTTCCACACGTAAGAGATACTTGGTCCGCTTCCTCTAATCTCCTTTCCAAACTCTAGAGACATTTTCCTCATTCATCTTCTTATTCTAATTATGTAGTAATAAAATGCAGTCACACTATAGAAATTATCCTGTTAAGGGGTTAGTACACTGTTGGTAAATCTGGAGCAAATGATTCCTCCAAACTATTGCAGGCAACAGGATACCATTATTTTTCTTCATCTATGTCTCTTTCCTGGCATACTATGGAGGAATCAAGGCATTCCAATCTTTCAAAAGTATACTATTCCCTTAAGGACCCTGTGATCGTGTATGAATATTGGAGGCTTCTGATTCCTCCTGACTATGCCACGAAACAAGCTCATTCCATTTTGTTAGTGTTTCGTGGCAATATTTGAAGGACTCGTTTACCTCCAATTTTCTCACTACAATACAGGGTCCCTTAAGTATGATTGTTGTGTTGTGTGTTTATTTCATGTATGTCTTTCTTGCCAGCATTCACCTTTTCACATTTGATAACCTCGAGCTCCTAATAATTCTGTGCCTTCCATCTCCTAACTCTATTTTATATATTATCATTATTGTGCCTTTATATCTCATCATGTCCTGCCTTCACTGACCTTCACATATTATTAACATCTTCACCTTTTCACTGTATATCATAATTTCTTACCTACTCTGACCTTTTCACTGTATATCTCATTATTTCTTACCTACACTGACCTTTTCACTATATGTCTCATTATTTCTTACCTACTCTGACCTTTTCACTATATCATCAATGTATCTTAAAAATTGCAACCTTTCCAAACTTTCAAAAACGCTCATGGTTTCAATCATTTTTGTCAATTTTTAACGATTTTACTATAAAACAAGCACTGGGCTTCGCCCTTTTGCCTGCGGTGCTGCTCGCTCCGCTCGGCCCCCTCTCGCAGCTCTCTTCGCTCGCCGCATCCCCCACCCCGACCTCCCTTTATCTATCTATATCTCGTATTGTTTTCTCCTTCATCATTTTATCTTTCCCCTTCTCTCCCATTCCTTCGCCGCCGCCGCCACTACCGTCGTTTTTTAATGATTAGTTTTTTTAATTGTTTTTTTAATAATATATTTTTTTTTAATATTTTTTTTTAATTATTATTATTTTTTTTAATAATTAACTTTTTTTTATTATTATTATTTTTTTTTTAATCAGTATTTGTTTTGTTTTATTCGCCGCCGCCCAGCCGCCTTGCCGCCGCCGCCCCCGCCGCCGCAGCCGCCGTTTTTTAATAATTAGTTTTTTTAATTGTTTTTTTAATTGTTTTTTTAATAATATATATTTTTTTTAATATTTTTTTTAATTATTATTATTTTTTTTAATAATTAACTTTTTATTTTATTATTATTTTTTTAATTAGTTTATTTTTTTGTTTTATTCGCCGCCGCCCGGACGCCCCGCCACCGCCCCCGCCGCCGCCACCGCCGCAGCCGCCGTTTTTTAATAATTAGTTTTTTTAATTGTTTTTTTAATAATATAATTTTTTTTTAATATATATTTTTTTTTTTTAACAATTAACTTTTTTTTTATCATTATTATTATTATTTTCAATTTGTTTATTTTTTTTGTTTTATTCGCCGCCGCCGCCGTGGGTGGGCGAAGCCCAGTGCTTGTGTCTCATTATTTCTTACCTACACTGACCTTTTCACTATATCTCATAATTTCTTACCTACACTGGCCACCATTCTCATCTTTCCTTTCCTACTACACTGACCCTTTCACTGTTGATAACCTTGAGTTCTTGGGTACTTGTGGTCCTGGGCATGGAAGACACGATGGCAGACCTTCCACTGTATGTAATGCCTGCCACACTGAAGCCCAGGTAGAGGTCGGTGATGGTGGTAAAGCCGCTACTGCCACTGTTCTGTGTGAGGTCTACGTCTTTAAGAGCCAGTTGTTCTAGCCTTCTCTGTCTCTCAGGGTCCTCTACATCACTCAGCCCTATCTCCCACGTGTCGCCTGTAGAGGAAAAAAGAAAATTGAGAGAGAATGGATGTGTAAAGTGAAGTAGGTGTAATGGATGTGTCATGGATAGTGTTAGAGTGGATAGGAGGGGTAGGGGATAGGTGGTGTAGTGGATGTGTCATGGATAGTGTTAAAGTGGATAGTATGGGTAGTGGATAGGTGTAGTGGATAGTGTGGGTAGTGGATAGGGGGTGCAGTGGATAGTTAGAATGAATGTGTAGTGGATAGTTGTATTAATATCTAGTGAGAAATGGAGATGTGTAATGGATATTGTTCGAGTGTAGAACAGTATTAATTAACACACACACACACACACACACACACACACACATCCTTAATTAAAAACCTACCTTGCCAAGCCCAACAGCCAGGTGAACCGAAGGCGTAAGTGTCATGGTCCTGGTGAGAAAAGTGGAGGTAAATGAGTCCTTCAAAGATTGCCACGAAACAAGATCTACAGGGAAGGAGCTTGTTTCGTGGCATAGTCAGGAGGAATCAGAAGTCTCCAATACACGATTACTGGGTTCTTAAGGTTGCAAATGATTCCTCCAAACTATTCGAGGCAACAGGATGCCATTATTTTGTTCATTTAAGTTAAGTTATGTAGTTATTTTTGTAGTTTATGTATTATTTAGTTATTTCTGTAGTTTATGTAGGTACTTTTTAGTAGTTTATTTTGGTTATTTAGTTATGTAGCTTATGTTATTTCTGTAGTTTTTTAGTTATTTCTTATGTAGTTTGTGTATTTAGTTCTGTAGTTTTTTTTAGTTATTTCTTATGTAGTTTAGTTGCGTAGTTTTTTTTAAGTTATTTCTTATGTAGTTTGTGTATTTATTTCTGTAGTTTTTTTTAAGTTATTTCTTATGTAGTTTAGTTCCGTAGTTTTTTAGTTATTTCTGATGTAGTTAAGTTCTGTAGCTTATGTAGTTTCTTATGTAGCTTATGTAGTTTTTTTCAGTTATTTCTTATGTAGTTTGTGTATTTAGTTCTGTATTTTATTTTTTTGTTATTTCTGATGTAGTTTATTTCTTATGTCGTTTAGTTGTGTAGTTTATGTCGTTTAGTTGTGTAGTTTATGTAGTGTCTTACTTCTATGTAGGCGACACTCATTCCAAACTGACAGGCTCCGTTATTCAAGTAACTCTTCCTCTTCTCTGAAAACAGTAAACAAGAATATAAATACTCGCTCGGATTATACTGAAAAAAAAGGTTCATAATATTCGTAAACAACCTTCATTTGTTTTTGGACTTTTTATTTAGAGTTTTATTTTTTTATGTCCTTAGAAGTTTTTTTTTTTAAGGTACTTAGAGATTTATTTATTTTTATATATACTTAGATAATAATAATAAACAATAATAATAATAATAATGACTTGGTCCAGTAAACAAGAATATAAACACTCGGATTATACTGAAAAAAAATCGTAATAACATCTCTGTGAAGGATTTTTTTTTTGTGATAGAATAATAATAATAATAATAATAAAATAATAATAATGAATGATAATAATGATAATAATAATAAAAGTAATAATAATAAGAAATAGCAATAATAACAATAATAACAATAACAATAACAACAATAATAACAATAACAACAATAATAACAATAATAACAATAATAATAACAATAACAATAGTCCTACTAAACTAACCTTCAACTTGGTGTGGTGGTGAGAATGGTGTCAGCTCAGCCTCCAAGTCACTCGTATAATAACATATACCCAAGGGAAAGTCCTCTTGCTTCGAACTGGTGTCAATGAAGATATGCCAACGGGGAGCACAAACCTGATGGGGGTGGTATGGAGGGGGGGGGTTAGGTTGGGTTGGGTTGGGTTGAATTGGGTTAGGTTGGGTTGGGTTGGGTTGAATTGGGTTAGGTTGGGTTGGGTTGGGTTGAATTGGGTTAGGTTGGGTTGAATTGGGTTAGGTTGGGTTGAATTGGGTTAGGTTGGGTTGGGTTGAATTGGGTTAGGTTAGGTTGGGTTGGATTGAATTGGGTTAGGTTAGGTTGGGTTGGGTTGAATTGGGTTAGGTTGGGTTGGGTTGGGTTGAATTGGGTTAGGTTGGGTTGGGTTGAATTGGGTTAGGTTGGGTTGGGTTGGGTTGAATTTAGGTTAGGTTGAGTTGGGTTGGGTTTTAAGGACCCTATTCCTACATCCCCAGTCTCCCCCCCCCCTCCAAGCCTGTCCCCTACTCCCACCCCCCTTTAATTAAGCTTGATATAGAATGAAGAAGGAAAAGTCGAACGAGATGATGATAAAATTGTGAGTAACCAACCACAAGTGTATCTCTGCCATTAGAAGCCAGGGAATAGCCGAGTCTCTGTCCATCCTTGAGGTCTTGGTCTATCCACGTCTTGTACTTGTCGTCTAAGTTGACCTTGAGTTGTTTACAGTCTGGCGTGGTGGGTGTTCCTGTACCTGTACCTGTATTACCTTGCTCCTCTAAGATACAGGAATACAGTGCCCCTGGTCTTGCTGAACCCTCACTGCCAGAACTGCTTATATTTGTAGCCTTTGGTGCCCCTACCAGAAGACTGTAGAAGGAGGCAAGGGTCGATATAAGTACAGTATAAGATGTTGTTGTTGTTGTTGTTTTTGTTGTTGTAGAAGGAGGCAAGGAAGGATATATATAAGCACAGTATAAGATGTTGTTATTGTTGTTGTTGTTGTTTTTATAAGGGATAGGTTGTGGTTGTTGTTGTTGTTGTTGTTGTTGTTGTTGTTTTTTATAAGGAGATAGGATGATAATGTTTTTTATAAGGGGATAGGATGTTATTTTTGTTGTTTTTTTACTGTCTCTGAGTGCCATTGAAAATTTTATATACAGTACGATGCAAAAAAAAAAAAAGTAAAGTAAATAATTGAACCTAGGTCTCCTTACTGTCTCTGGGTGCCGGTGTAGAGATGTGAGATGGAGAAGCCGAATTGTATGTCGTTCTGTCCCGGAGGTGTAAGTAAGTGAGGCTCCTCCCACAACACATTGAAGGAAGATGTGTGTTGTAGCACCATTAACACCAACACCAATACAACACACCAGTCCACACCCATTATATATATACACACACACACACACACCAGCACTACCACCACTTACTTCTTACACACACACCCACACCGACACTTACTTCTTACACACACACACACCTAGACTACCACCACCTACTTCTTACACACACACACACACACACACACACCTAGACTACCACCACCTACTTCTTACACACACACACACACACACACCTAGACTACCACCACTTTTTACACACACACCCACACACTACCAGCTACTTCTTACACACACACACACATACACACACACACACCTCGTCAGTAATTATTTCACTTTACACACTTTCTAATCACCACTGTTCCAAAATGACCACTTTCTATTTACCTTCACAATACATAAAAATTATACACTGCAAACTTCTTCACTTATATATAGTTCCACCGAGTTTTTTGTCATTCATTCATTCATTCATTCATTCACTTTCTTTATTCACTTATGCTTGTTTGGACTCACTTATTATATCCCTTTCTACAGTGTCAAAATTTTAATATAATCATTCACTTTTTACACCTTCCCAATATATATACTGTCAATAAACTTTTTCACCTTTTAGTTTCACCTAGTTTTAGCAATGTCTCTACTTATTAGGTCACTATATGTTTTTTTTTATTCACTCAATATATCCCTTTCTACACTGTCAAAATTTCAATATAATCATTCACTTTTTACACCTTCCCAACACAATCATGTACTGTAATTATTAAACCTTTTGTCCTTTTATTCACTTATTACTTTCTTTTCTACACTGTCAAAAGTTCAATATAATCATTCACTTTTTACACCTTCCCAACACAATCATGTACTGTAATTATTAAACCTCTTTTTGTCCTTTTTATTTTTAACTCACTTAGGCTATTACTTTCCTTTCTTTACTTTTTAATCACCACTATTATTTTCAGGGTATCCACTTTCTATACCGTAACTTCTCAATTAACACATGTATGTACTTTAAGCCTATATTCTCTTTAGCTTCATCAAGTTTTAGTAATTCCTTCCTTCACCTTAAATAAATAATAATAATAATAATAATAATTGTTTACTACACTTGCTTGACCATTTCACTTTCCTTCTTCTTCATCACAATATATCTTTCAACAAACTTCCTTGGCGTTGCTTTAATTAAATGGTTTTGGTATATATATAATTCTATCACATTTTGGTATATATATAATTTTATCACATTAATTTTGGAGCATCAGTCTTTCTTTCCACTTTCTTTGATGATCAAGGTGTTTTCAGTTCCTTGTTTGTTTCATCACACACACAACAACAACTTCACTGAAAAAAAAAATAATATGCTTTTAAATCATTGGAAATTCACATGGGTATTCAGTCAGAAATCCGTATACATTATAATTATTATGCGTACACACTTAATAATTAATATAAGAATCGCTTCTATCTAGCAAGGAAATCTCTCACAAACAAACTGATACAAGGTACAGTTGCCGGCACTCGTAACTGGTACATTCAGAGTTTTAAATCCTCTTTTCGTGTGCCAGTTATAAGTAAGTGCTGGCAATTGTACATGAGTATTTTTCGTTTTTTTGTTTCTATCAATCTTGCAACGGCAGTAGCTTTTTCACCTCCACATTGCTTCAACACCATAATCCATTTTCAGTCATTTGAGGCACGAGAGATAAACGATTTAATTAAGTACTCGAGATACTTGCGACTTCATAACATACCCCTATGTATGGAAAATGTAGCTGTGGTTTGCTGGTGAGGAGAATGAAAATGAGGAGTGGTATGTTAGACGAAAGTGAAAGAGTCTAGTTTACAGGTGAAGGAAATGAGAATGAAAATGAGTAGGAGTGGTAAGTTAGAAGAAAGTGAAAGAGTCTAGTTTGCTAGTAAGGAAAATGAGAATGAGGAGTGGTAGTAGTTAGAAGAAAGTGAAAGAGTCTAGTTTGTTGGTAATGAAAATGAGTAGTGGTAAGTTAGAAGAAAGTGAGAGAGTGTGTGTGTGTGTGTTGCCTTCTGCTATGAACAAGGAGACATACTTAGTAATTCCTTTATCAGTTTGAGATAAGATGTGATATTATCGGTTGAGTAGTAGCAGTCAGACAGGAAGTTTGGAGACATGAAACGAGAGGAAGGGAGAGATAAGCAGAGGATAGGAAAAGATAAATAACAAGAGGTGGCGAAGGGATAGATAATTGAAGGAGAGGAAGAAGGGATAATCAAAGGAGAGGAAAGGATAGATAACTAGAGGAGAGGAAGGAGGGATAAAGGGAGAAAGAAGAGAATAGTGAGATAAGGTGGGTGTACAGAGAGCCAAGACAAAGAATTAAAGATAAAAGTGAGAGAGAGGAGAGTGTGTGTGTGTGTGTGTGTGAAGAGAGATTGAAGGGGAAGGAAGGTGAGAGGTGAGGGAGAGAAAAAAACATTAATAAAGATAGTGGATACATGGAGAGAGAAAGAGATAGATAGATAGATAGAGAGAGATATGAAGGGAAGGAAGGAGAGAGAGATAAAACATAAATATAGTGGAAAGAAAAAGAGAGAGAGATTGGAAGGGAAGGAAGGAGTGAAAAACATTGATAAAGATAGTGGATGCATGGAGAGAAAGAGAAAGAGAGAGAGATTGGAAGGAAGGAATGACTGAACAAAATTAATAAAGATAGAGAGATTCGAAGGGAAGGAGAGAGAGAGAGAGAGAGAGATTGGAAAGGAGGAAAGTGAGAGGTGAGGGAGAGAAAAAAATTATAATGAAGATAATGGTGGTTACAGATTACATTGGTATCCGTTAAGTTGGCATCGTTTTCTTTGGTATAAAAGAAATAATAGGACCATAGAAAATTGTATTATTTGAAAGTAGACTAAAGTAAATAAGATGAAGTCATTATTTTTACATAGTATAGAACAACACGACTGAAATGTATTTTTTTGGATTAGGCGGGTATCATATTTACTTTACTTTGGGTGGGTGTGTATATGTATATGTGTGTGTGTGTGTGTAGAAGGATTATATGTGTGTGTGTGTGTGTGTGTAGAAGGATTATGTGTGTGTAGTGAGGTTATGTGTATGTATGTATGTATGTGTGTGTGTGTGTGTATATGTATGTATATGTATGTATGTATGTGTGTGTGTGTGTGTGTGTGTGTGTGTGTGTGTGTGTGTGTGTGTATATGTAGTGAGGTTATGTGTGTATATAGGTTATGTGTGTGTGTGTGTGTGTGTGTGTGTGAATGTTTGTATGTGTGTGTGTGTGTGTATATGTATGTATGTGTGTGTGTGTGTGAATGTTTGTATAATGGGAGGCCTAATGGAGAGGGGAAAAAACCAACGTGATTAATTTGGTGTTATTGTTTACATGTTAGAGAGAGAGAGAGAGAGAGAGAGAAGAGGAGAGAGGGAGGGAAAGAGAGGGGAAGAGGAAAAGAGAGAGACGGAAGAAAAGGGGGAGAGAGAGACAGGGAAGAAAAAAGAAAGAGAGAGAGAGAGAAAGGAAGAAAAGGAGAGAGAGAAGAAAAGGGAGAGAGAGAGGGAGGGAAAGAGGGAGGTATAGAGGTGTGAACGGACAATTCCCACGACACACACACACACCTTCCCTCCTTCCTTTCCTTCCATCGTGTTTGTAAATAAAGAGTCGCCATGACACTTGAGACCCGTCACTCACTCACTCACTCACTCACTTCCCGCCAAAAAAAAAAAAAAAAAAAAAAAAAATATCAGAGGTTCGTATTCTATTGACGAGTGTATATTTATATATTTTTTTCTATTTTCATTATTTTTTTTTTATTTTTTTTTTTGGGGGGGAGGATTGTGATGATTTTATACTTATTTTTCGTTGTTGTTTTTTTTCACTTTTTTTGTGGGAGTTTATAATATTTTTTCTTTATATTATTATTTTTTTCTATTCACTTTTTTGGGATTATGGGGGATTTTATATTAATTTTTCTTTGTGTGTAATTATGTTTTTCTATTTTTAACTTTTTTGGGGGTGTTTGTGGGATTTTACAATAATTTTTCTGTGTAATATTTTTCTTGTTCTTTTTTTCTATTTTTCATTTATTTTCGCTTCTTTCGTATTTTTTTTTTTTTCAGGCTTATCGTTTATTTTGATTGATTATTTTTCAATTTTTTTATGTTGTCCTTTTCGTAATTATTCTTTAATATTCGTTGTTCATATTGTGTTGTCTTCCACGAGAGAGAGAGAGAGAGAGAGAGAGAGAGAGAGAGAGAGAGAGAGAATATGGGTAAAAATATTCTTCACTTCAGGTATTGTTCTAAACATTTAAAATAATAATAATAATAATAATAGTTATTATTATCATAACTTATTATTGTTGTTGTTATTATTAATAGTAGTATTACTGTTGTTATTATCAATGGTAGTATTACTGTTGTTATTATTATTATAAATATGATGATTATGATTATGTTATTAATTACTAGGACTGACCTGAGGTGGCGTGTAGTGTAGTAACCTCTCTCTCTCTCTCTCTCTCTCTCTCTCTCTCTCTGGACTGAACTGACGCCAGGGAGTGTTAGGGGAAGACTGAAGACTGACTGACTGACTGACTGGGTAGTGTGGGGGGAGGGGGGAGGGAATATGGGAAAAGAGAGAGAGAAAAAAGGAAATGAGAGAGAGAGAGAGAGAGAGGGCAAAAAGGAAGTGGAGAAAGAGAGAAAAAAAAGGAAAGTGAGAGATAGAGAGAGAGAGAGAGACTAGGAGTGAAAAGGGGACAGGGAGAGGGAAAATGAAAGTGAGAGAGAATGAGAGGGAGGAAGTAAGGAGAGAGAGAGAGAGCAAAAATGAAATGAGAGAGAGAGAGAGAGAGGAAGTAAGGAGGTGGTTTGACCAAGGTGTAATGTTTACAAACTCCATCTGATAGAAAATGGACCCCCCCTCTCTCTCTCTCTCTCTCTCTCTTTCCTTTCCTCTCTCTCTCTCGTCCTTTTCTCTCTCTCTCTCTCTCTCTCTCTCTCTCTCTCTCTCTCTGGACAGTGTTGGTAAAGCTGGAGCAAGTGATTCCTTCAAACTATTCCTGAGTGTACTTTGGAGGAATCAAAACACTACAATGTAGTTTTTATTTTATTATTATTATTATTATTATTATTATTATTATTATTATTATTATTATTATTATTATTATTATTATTATTATTATTATTATTATTATTATTATTATTATTATTACTTTATTTTTCAGTTTATTTATTATTATTATTACTATTGTTATTATTATTATTATTATTATTATTATTATTGTTATTGTTATTATTGTTATTATTATTATTATTATTATTATTTATCTATGATTTTTTTTGTATCATTTATATATTAATTAATTTATTAATTTATTTATTTATTATATATAGTGTTTATAACTATGTACTTTTGATACATTTTTTTATTTACAAAATTATTTATATATATAATTATTTATCTATTTATTTATTTATTCATTTATTTATTTATTTATCTGTCTGTCTGTCTGTCTATTTATCCTTTAATTCATTTGTTTATCCTATAATATTTTATTGTATATTATTATTTAATTATTATCTATTGATTATTCTATTTATATAGTCATTATTAGTGTTTATTATTAATAAGGTTTACGCCATGTTGAAATAATGTTTATAAAAGAGAGAGAGAGAGAGAGAGAGAGAGAGAGAGAGAGAGAGAGAGAGAGAGAGAGAGAGAGAGAGAGAGAGAGAGAGAGTGTGTGTGTGTGTGAAGGAAATCCATACCTTGTCACTATTTTACACAGGAACTCCCTATGTTTGTTCCTCATACACCACCTACCCCCTTCACACACACACACACACACACACACTCAGGTATATAATTACACACACACACAATAAGACGAATGAACACACACACATACAATAAGACAAATAAACACACACACACATACGTACATATCTACACACACACACACACACACACCTACACACATACACACACGTACATATCTACACACACACACATACACACACACACACAGGCCTCTCGTTGGATGTGAAGGAAAACTACGAGCCTAATACGTCATCTCTGCTGTCCGTGTAGCAGGAAATTGGCGGGAATTATTATTTTTAGTCAGTGTTGTTGTAAGGAGTGGCGGGAAAAGGTGTGTGTGTGTGTGTGTGTGTGTGTGTGAAAAGGAGAGATAAATTGGCGGGAATGTGAAGAGAAAATTATCGGGAATGTGGAGAGAAAATTTGGAGGGAATGTGACTGAAAATTTGGCGGGAATGTTAAGAGAAAATTATCGGGAATGTGAAGGAAAATTTGGCGGGAATGTGTAGGAAAATTTGGCGGGAAAGTAAAGGAAAATTTGGCGGGAATGTGAAGGAAAATTATCGGGAATGGTCTTTTGTTTGTTTATATGTTTGAATGTTTGTTTATTTCAGTTTTAGCTAAATAAAAATAATACAAACAATAACTTTATAATATGTTAAAAACAAAACACGACTCGATTCAGAAAAACAAAACATGTATGAAATTTGATCTTTAATAATAATAATAAAAAAAAACTAATATTATGGAAATAAAAAACAAAACAATGTTGACTTCAGTGTTTACATTGGTGTGGTTGTTGTTGTTGTTGTTGTTGTTGTTGTGTTGTGATGCGAGTGTTTTACGGGATCACAATTCGGTTACTTTATCCAAGTCTAAGGTGTTTCCTGTTGGGTTGAGTTTATCTTCTCCTTACTCTTTCTCATTTATCTCTGCTTCTCTTTCTCCTTCCTTTTCTCCTTTTCTCTCCTCTCTTTCGTCTTCCTATCCTTCTCTCTCCTCTCTTTCGTCTTCCTATCCTTCTCTCTCCTCTCTTTCGTCTTCCTATCCTTCTCTCTCCTCTTCCTTTTCTCCCTTTTCCTTCTCTTCTTTTTCTTCCTCTCTCTTCTCTCCTTCCTTCTCCTTTTCTCCCCTTTCCTCCTTTACCTCTCATTCTCTCTCCTCTTCCTATCCTTCCTTCTCCTCCTCTTCCCTTTCTTCCTCTCGTTCCAGCAGTTCCTTTTCCAGACCCCTATCTCGGGCCAAAAATCCCTATGTTCGTGATTTCTTTTCTACCAAGTGGCGGAAAATTGCTGGTGAGTAAATAATGTGATGTTGTGATAGTTACGTTGTGTGTGTGTGTGTGCGTATGTTACAAATGGTGAATGTTAAGTTATAGTTACTGTGTGTGTGTGTAACAAATGGTGTGTGTGTGTAACAAATGGTGTGTGTGTGTAACAAATGGTGTGTGTGTGTAACATATGGTGTGTGTGTGTGTGTGTGAATCAAATCCTGTTGTGATAGTTAGGTACTGTGTGTGTGTGTGTGTGTGTCCGACTGTACATTGGATTGCCTTGATTCCTCCAAAGTATGTCAGGAAACAGGATTAGATTTACGAAAATAATGGTGTTCTGTTGCTTGGAATAATTTGGAGGAATCAGTTGCTCCAGATTTGCCAAATCTAGTGAATTATTTTATTATATTTATCGTATTTATTTTATTTATTATTTATATTTATTAACTTTTTGTTTATTAATTTGTATATATGTAGTGAATTATTAGTTAATTATTTTATTATATTTATCGTATTTATTTTATTTATTATTTGTATTTATTATATTTTTGTTTATTAATTTGTATGTATGTATTTCAGAAACACGTTCCCTCCATCCTGTCAACCTCACTGCTTTGGAAATTAAGGAAGGTTAGTTAATAATTATTTTTATTTACTATAGTTTAATTATTTTCATTTACTATAGTTTAATTATTTATATATAGTTTATATTTTAATTATTCAGTCATTACTAATTTAATAATAATATATTCCTCACGCCCGTAGTTTAATTAAAAAAAATTGAGGGCCCTTAATTACTGGAGCTCTATGAATACTCCAAACTATACTCCAGGCAACAGCAGATTCCCAATTAGAAATACTGAAGGGTTCTAGCTGTGGCCTGGATTAGTTTGGAGGATTCATAGAGCTCCAGTAATTAAGGGCCCTCAAACTTTTTAAAACTACGGGCCTCACATCCGTAGTTTAAAAAAAATTGAGGGCCCTTACTGGAGCTCTATGAACCCTACAAACTACTCCAGGCAACTGATTCCCAATTCGAAACACTGAAGCGTTTTGTGGCCTGGATTATTTGGAGGGTTCATAGAGCTCCAGTAATTAAGGGTCCTCAAACTTTTTAAAACTACGGGCGTCACTGTTCATTCCTCATTGGTCATTTCACAGAGGCTGCCACTCACACCTTCCTCCTTCGTGTGGTGATTGACAGCAAGGTGATACGAGTCTACAGGGACGAACAGATGGTAAATACTGAACTATGGGACAAACTGGTGTATCAAGCGAGTTGTTGTGTATCGAAACAGTGTGAGTTTCATTTTCACAAACCACAAACCGGACCGGAAGTCATGGAAAGTGAACCCCAGCCTGTCTCGTTACCACACACACACACACACACACACACCATGGAGTTTGTACAGTCACGAACACTAATAAGTATCCAGCCAGGTGCATGTATGTGCTTCGAATACCAATATAGAGACAGTAAATAAATACACAATAAAGATCTCCATTAGAAGTATAATATATATATAGTTCGTTGGTGAATTGGACTGTTTCAGATCTTTAACTAAAACTGTATATTTATTAATTAGTGCCCGCGACTGTACATTGGAACTCCTTGATTCCTCCAAACTAATAATTAATTCTCCTCTTAATTAATTCACCACCTTTAATTAACTCAGGTGTACGAGAAGCAAGGTAAATTGACCCTTAATTAATTCAGGTGTACGAGAAACAAGGTAAATTGACCCTTAATTAATTCAGGTGTACGAGAAACAAGGTAAATTGACCCTTAATTAATTCACCCTCTTTTAATTAACTCCTGCAGGTGTACGAGAAGCAAGGTGAGTCGACCCAAGGTTTCATGAGTCATTCTGGGATTCACGTGTTGGTGCTTCACTCATCATGGGGTGAGGTGATGATGAGTCGACAATTCCTTACTCATCAACCCTCAGAACACCGGAACCTGGCCACCTGCCTCACCTCACTCATGTCGGGGAGGTTACTCATTGTGGCAGCTGTGGTGAGTAAAAATGGGGTGTGAGTGGCGTGAGTAAATAAAGGAGGGATGAGTGGGGTGAGTAAATAAAGGAGGGATGAGTGGCATGAGTAAATAAAGGATAGATGAGTAAATAAAGAAGGGATGAGTGGCATGAGTAAATAAAGGATGGATGGATGAGTAAATAAAGGTAGATGAGTAAATATAGAAGGGATGAGTGGCATGAGTAAATAAAGGAGGGATGAGTGGATGAGTAAATAAAGGAGGGGGATGAGTGGGATGAGTAAATAAAGGAGAGATGGATGGAAGAGTGGCATGAGTAAATGATGGATGAGTAATGATCAAAGTAAGTGAAATAAGTGAAATGAGTAAAAGGGGAATGATTGGATTGAGAAAATAATAATGATAATGATAATAATGATAATGATAATTGTAATAAATGATACTACAGTACAGTACTACTATAACAATAATAATAATAATAATAATAATAATAATAATAATAAAATAATAATAATAATAATAATAATAATAATAATAATATGGTTCCTTTTCGCCACAGCCTGACGCCACAGTATTCCTGGCACAAGACGCAATACAACAACTTGAAGCTGTGGGCGCCTCTAGGGTCCGATACCTGGCAGCTAACGAGGCGTGGGTGTTAGTGTCCAGAACGCCCACACGCCCACTCCCTCCCCTCACACACACACACACACCCACACCCAGTAACCTCAGGCCTGCTACACCCAACCTCTCACCACCCACACCAAACTTTGAGGTGTTGTAATAACCTCCTATCATTAATAATAATAATACTAATAATATAAATAATAATAATAATAGTGATAATAATAATAATAATAATGATAATGATAATAATGATAATAATAGTGATAAAAATGATAATAAAAATAATAATAATAATAGTGATAATAATAATAAAAAATAATAATAATAATATTGATACTGTAATAATAATAATGATAACAATAATAATAATAATAATCATAGAAAATAAATTAATAAAATAAAAATGATGACAATAGCAATAACAATATTACTAATAGAGTATTACAGTATTTATTTATTTATTTATTTATTTATGTATTTTTTTTTATTTTTTTTTTTATTTTTTTTTTTAACCTAGGTCATCAGAGGAGGTGTGACCTATGGTGAGGCAGCGGCCATTATTCGTCGACCTGATTCCCGGATGGCTGGACCTCTCTCACTCACATTACACGTCCCCAGGTCATCAGGTTAGTTAGTAGATTAGTTAGTTGGTTGGTTGGTTAGTTGTTAGTTAGTTAGTTTGGTTGGTTGGTTAGTTAGTTAGTTGGTTAGTTAGTTAGTTTGTTTGTTGGTTAGTAGGTCCTGGGTTTAGTATTTAGTAATAATAATAAAAATATATGTGTGTTAATTTCAGAATAGGTTTAATTAAAGTCAATTTACCAATCTATTGTGTTCCTACTACATATCCATCAATCAATCAATCCCTGTACTACTAGTTATGTTCCTACTACTGTACATAATTACAGTATTAATCAATCAATCCCTTTACCAGTCTCTTATGTTCTTACTACATACATAATATCAATCAATCCCTTTACCAATCTGTATTAATACTTGTGTTCTTACTAGATATCAATCAATCAATCAATCCCTTTACCAATCTGTGCTAACAATTCTCTTCTTCTTACATACTGTATAGGTGTGAGTTGTGAGTGGCATGGTGATGTAAATATGAGACGTCAGCGTGAGTTCTGTGAGAGATATGAGGGTTATGTGCATCTGTGTTCCTGTACCAACCCACTCATACCAGCAGCACTCAGACACTCAGCGGTGGGTATTGCTATTAACACTCTCTTTCTGGTGCTGTTAGGTTAGTAGGCCACACACACACACACACACACACACACACACAAAAGATTAAAAATAAATTAAACACATATACACTCACTTTCTGGTGTTATGTTAGTCTAGTACACACACACACACACACAAAAGATGAAAAATAAATTAAACACACACATACAATCACTTTCTGGTGTTATGTTAGTCTAGTACACACACACACACACACTCACACTCTGGGACAATTTTATGGTAGTTGCTGATTTGTTTTGTGTTTTCTTTCTCACTGGAGATTGGGTGAAATTTTGTAAAGCAGTCATTTCATATTACAGTAATACACTTCTATAACATTAATTGCATCTCATGTGTATAAACTGTACAATACTATTTTATTCAGTCAATTAAAAGAAGTATGGAGGCATTGGTGAAATACTACAGTAAATTAATAATGATGATTTATTTTACTGTAACTGCAGCCTGTGATACACGAAATATTACAGTAAATTAATAATGATGATTTCTTTTACTGTAACTGCAGCCCGAGATACAAGAAACTCTACAGTAAATTAATAATGATGTTTTATTTTACTGTAACTGCAGCCTCATATACACATTAGAGAGGTCATCCCCGTGGCCATGTTGACAGCTATCAAACCTTTCAACTTCTACAGGTGATATGTTTGTTTGTTTGTTTATGTCATTTTGTTTGTTTAAGTTTGTATTTTGATGTGCATTTGTTAGAATATATCACGTTATACATTGATATATCATTACAGAATACAGTCCAGGCTGTATTTCACTGTATTTCACTGTACTGCACAGTACTTATATTTAAAAGGGATAATGTGTAATTGTTTGGTGATAATGATTTACTATCTACAGTGAGTAGTACTGTAATTAAATAGCAAAAATAATACTCTCTCAAATTATGTATGACGAGTGTACCATATGTCCCAGTCAGACAGCTGGTGAACCTACTGCAGACCCCTGGAGCTGCTCAGACACCCATCGTGGTCATGGTGGACACTCCCAACATGGAAATCATTCACCTCGCTAAACTCTTTGGGTGGGTATACATTTAGTAGTACTGTAGTAGTGTTTGGCCACAATGAACACGTCACACACTTTTTTTTGTGTATGTGTGTGTGTGTGCTCTATGACTTCGCTGTTGTTGCTGTGCCTAATATCAGTCAGTCAATCAAATCAGTCAAGACACTAATATCAATAATTAATCAATCAAGACACTAATATCAATCAATCAATCAAGACACTAATATCAATAATCAGTACAATCACACACCCTTGTTCGGATATTTATAGTACTGTGTGGTCGGCAAAAAAAAAAGTACTGTACAGTACAATAGTTTTTTTCTGCCTTCTGTACAGTATGTGGGAGTTTGGTTACACAATTATGGTTCAGTGTTATTTGTGTATATAGTACTGTACCTACTTAAGTATTACCCATTCCTTCCCCAGACTGGATGTGTTGGTTCACCAGCCACAGGGGGAGAAAGGTACAGCTACATTGCTCAACATGCACTTCAGGTATGGTTGAAATTGTTGTATACAGTACCCTAATGATAAACTTTATAACTGTATTAGTATTCTGTATATGGTTTAAGTATGGTACTGTACTATACTGTTCTGTACCTAATGCATGAGGAATTACCAGTGACAGTGACTTTAAACCATGACTATAAGGCAATGATTAAAATAAACTCGCAATGTTGCCACCTGCCTAAAAGATATTCTTGCTAAATAAAGTACAGTATTGAATTTTGTTGTATTATGAGTGTGTTGTTTGATGCAGGTGTCACTCTCCCCAGGTTCTCGGTTCATAATGTCTTCAACTACTTCCCTGACGTCGACAAGGCCGTCATCTTGGAGGACGACCTTCTCCTTTCACCAGATTTCCTCTCGTTAGTTTGCTCTCCCTTTGGTTATCTGTACATTACTATATAGCCCAAATACAAAAATATGTTGATTCATTGTACATGACTGTAGTGTAATATAATATTGTCAGTCTTGGAACTCTGTACCTCTCAAAATTATTAGCATTATTAAATAAGGAAAAGGTACTGTATATTGTTCAATTCCTATAATTTTGTACAGTAATATGAAGTAAGTGATAAAGAGCCATTTCCAAAAATGTCTGCAGCCTTACCATGCATGATATTCCCCATTTCACATTCTCAGATTCTTCCAACAAACCTCATGGCTACTGGACACAGACCCGACCATCTATTGTGTCAACGCCTTCTCGGTCAACAGCTACAGCACGGTGGCTGGAGACCCCACCACCCTGCGTCGACTTCATATGTTCCCACAGTTTGGATGGATGATCACCCGTCACTGGGCTCAGGAGATGTATAAGTACTGGATCCCTGAAGAGGTGACATATAAGTTTTTCATTGTCTTAAAATCCTCTCGTGTCTAGTTTTCATTGTCTTAAAATCCTCTCGTGTCTAGTTTTCATTGTCTTAAAATCCTCTCGTGTCTAGTTTTAGTGTTATAACATTGAAGACATTGACCCTCCTTGAATGTATTGCCACATCTCAGTACAGTACAGTATTAGAATTTTCATGTTTTCCCTGAGCTAACTATAGAATATTGGTTAAATGCTTTTCCTTCGTAGTGTCAGAAATATTAGTGTATTATTGTTTCTCATATGTTCTCTTGGCTACAGCTCACCGGAGACTGGGACTGGTGGCTGTCCTCGGAAAACGCAATGCAGGGTCGCCACGCCCTTGTACCTGAGGTGGGGAGGACCTACCACGCAGGGGCTGCTGGGGCACATGTCAATGGATGGTCCCAGGAACAGAACTTTGCCTCCATGATATACAACACTGATCCAGATGTCAAACTCAAGGACCTAGAGGAGTGAGTAAATACTGTCCTGTTCTGAAGTACAATATATTAATCCCTTGTTTACCACTGGTCTTATGCACTGGTACTGTATATTGCACTGATCATAATGAATCTCTATACAGTAAACCCTCTTTATATATTTCACAGCCATAAACCCAGTGGATAAATTATAGAGGGTTTACTGAATACAGATTCATAGAAAAGGGTTTACTGTACTGTCATATAAACCCATAACAGTGGAAAATGAGGAATTATTACATTACCAAACGGGTGAAATATGGGAAGCTTTCAATGTACATACACCAGCCAGGGGAAGCAAACAGGACATAATAAATATAGTACTGTATTGTATTATATTCCAGTACAGTATAATGCAGAAAGTTTAACCAACCATAGCACCTAGAAGCACAAGGGTTAACATGTCATGAATAGTAACTGATATCCATAAGTTAAAGTGTGAGTAGACTGTGTGAGAGATGTATTATTAACTTAGGGTTTCTTAATTAATGCACCCTATATTTTTATTTATCTGCAGTATGGTTCTGGATCGCTATGAAGCCAAACTGAAGAGAGAAATTTTGAGAGCCACAGACCTCCACTTGACTGACATTCCGTGTCGAGTTAGATTTCCTCCAGATGAAGTAAGTTGAATGTTGGATAATGTATATAAAATGATAATTTGGTCCGTAATAACATTATGGAATGATAAATCAAGTTCATGGTTTGTTCAAGATCTTTGTGTGTCTTCAGTGATAATTTTGAGGTGATATTATAGTATTACAGTAGGCCTATATCTTGTACTGTATTGTCCTTATTTTTTCCATCGCTGATCCTAGAGCTCCTCACCCTTGAATATAATAATGCTGATGATATTTAATGATGTTTAGGTATTGTACTTACATTCTCTTCTCCTTCTTGTCCATTCTCCTCCTCAGCCTGGACCTTTCCGAGTGTTTGTGGCTTCGGACACCAAGAGTGATGAGTACGGAAGTTATTACCTCATGCAATTGGTTAGTCTCTGCTGTGTGAATTTAGCTTCTGTACTATAGTAACCTCATTGGTATTTTAAAAAGTACTTTATCAAACACACACACAAAACACATGCTATTATTCACTGATTATTAGAATACAAGTTAGGACTGTGCTGGTTAAACCAAAGTGTATTTTTACTATTAAATGAGCAGGTTAAGAAAGTGTTATAAAAGTGAAAAGGATTGATCTCTTCTCTTCCCCTACCATTGAATTGGAATAGTTGTCAATTAATCCTACTTTAAGACTCGTGGATTTACTATTTGAAAACGAATTATATCCTCAGTAGGGTATAAGGCATATAATTATAGCCTCTCCCAATGAAATATATGTCTACAAAATTCCCCTTCCTCCCTTACAGTGCTTGAATGCCTATGCTGCTGATAGCCGAGAAAAGTTCCGAAATGTGGTAAGGTTCAACGTTGGTGGCCGCATCTTGTATATTGTGGGTTGTCCAGCTTCTCCTTACTGGTGGGTTATTTTATTTATCTGATAGAACCTTGTAAATAGAAGGCCATACTGGTACAGAGGGTAATATTTATAGGTATTGTACTGTACTACATTGGGAGCAACTTATTTTTCCTTATTATCCCAAGCATCAGGCCACTATTATTTTTGTTAACCTGGTCCTGTTTCCTGGTATACTTTGTAGGAATCAAGGTGCTCTCATGTACCGAAAATACAGTATACTATCCCTTTAAGTTCAAATGGGGAGGTTGTCTTATGTCTGCCAGTGTGGTCAATGCAGAATTTAATTAGATACCGTATGGATAGGGTGATAGATTAACTTCAAGTTTGACTCACTCATTCAGTCAGTATTCTTTTATGCATTGTAGCAGTAAATGTTAGTAAATATCATAAGTAATAGGATGATGTATTAGGAATGTTTGGATGAATGTTAGAGCACCTTATATGAGTATGAGATCTGTTTAGTTGTATAGTTTGGAGGAATAAGTAGCATACTGTACTAATACTTCCACAACAGTTGAAATGGATCTATTTACCAATAACCAACCTCCTCACATTCCACAGCATGTTGTTCCCTAAAGGCGTGACCCTCGTCGTTCCTACTCCGGGACTGATAGAGGCCACCGAAGATTCCTCTTCCAAGTGGCTGATGCGTAACTATCCTCCATACTACCACCAGAGGGCACACGTCACCTCCCCAGAGAGAGAGTTTGCCATGGAGAATCTTGTGAGACTGTATTATAATGGTACCATGATTGAAGTGATCTGAGAGAGATTGAAGAGATTGAGGTGCAGAGCTTATAAGGTAATTATTATGATTTTTATTAGTACTGTTTAGTAACAGCTTCCATGAAACTACTGTACAGTAGAAGATACAAAAAAATGAAATGTAATTGAAGATAAATAATTATCTTCTTAATTATATAGGCAATGTGAGTGTTTACAGGACCTGACCATATACAGGTATCCATTCATTTAATGTGTGAAGTTTTCTTTGTAATGATTGGCAGTAAGTGGTTATAATTTTTTTTTTTTTTTTTTTTTTTTTTTTTTTTTTTTTTTTCAGGAAATCTGGGATGATTTACTGAAGAATTTGGAAGGACTCCCTGTATGCAATGCTGGTGGAAATATAACCCAAAGAAAATATTATAGATACATGTACAGTACAGTACTGTACTTCTAAAACTGGAACATTCCTGAAAAAGCTTTACATCTACTGTAGTCTAATCAACATCTTAAGTGTGCAGAGGAACAGAAACTGACTTTTTCTCATTGAACTGGAGAAAAATAAGTTTGTATGTCAACATTGTATTCATCATCATCATCATCAGCCAAGTCATTGTTTGTCCACTGCAGCACAAACACCTCGATCTTACAACTCTTTCTCCATCTCTCTCTGTTCACTGTTATTGTACTCCAGTCTGTCCTTGCAATTCTCTAGATTATGAAGGTAAGATTGTGCAAAGATTATATGTGTACAGTAGAGTGAGCTGTAGATTGAAGTGGGGGACAAAAGTAGAAAGTAAAAGATGATTAACTACTAACCCAACACAATAAATTATGGTATACTGTATTAGTATTACAAACATGTAGCTGCAAATTTGTATAAAATATGAAAATAAATGTCCATCAGTATTCTTCACTTCTTTTCTTCCATTTCTTCTGATGGCTTAGAAATGTAAGTTTGGCAATAGTTGAGCTATAATTTCTACTAATCCAGGAAGGACAAGTAGAGTTAAAGCAAAGTGTTATATAGTGTACTGTAGTCAGCTTTAGTGTTCATTATTAGACATGTCAGCAACACAATAATCATCAACCAATACATTTACCTATCACAATAAGTTTTGTTTTCCAAAGATGTGTCATGACAGATTGTTACTGAGCTTAAAGTTTGAGGTTCTCTTACAAATACTTAGGAATAAGGGTCTTATTAACTGGATATATTAGTGGTAGTGAATTCCTGTGTATTGGAAGATCTGGTGAGTTTTTAGTAAGGAAAAGTCAAATTATTATTGGTTTTAGGTTTCATGTGATAGTGGTACAAGCACTGTAGTACAGTAGAAATTAATATTAATATCTGTAAAGGTCCATGAAGAACCCAATACTGTAGTTACATTAATGTTTAAATGCAATGCATATGTTTGCATGCATATTTGGTCAAGGTAGTACAGTACCAGTAAATGGTTGAAATGATAATTTTTTTTTTTGTACTGTACAGTACTTTAATTATTAGAGGCTCACTTATATTGCACTATATTGTATCTAGCTGATACTAAAGTTAACTAACTGTACTTATACTGGAACCTCTCCCTCATTTGATAATCCTGTGTATACCTTACTGTAGTCTTAAGACCTCCAACATATGGCTGAGTTGTTAATATTTCAGTAGTTTCAAAGTTAATTTTTACAAATGATAGATCTCGGCAACCTCCCTCAGAGGGTGTGAATCATTCAGAGATTATTATTTTACTGTGCACTTGTATTCATATGTATACTGTAGGCCTTGTTAATATAAAAGAGTATTACAAATAGGAAATAATGTGTAATGTTATGTATACTATATCATTTTCAGATAGTATTACAAATTCATTGTAGCCTGCAGTAACAACAGCTACAGTACTTGACAAGAGAGAGATGAAAATGATACACAAATGGGTGAGTAATGAAACAATCTTTTTTCTTTTGTATGATTTACTTACAAAAATAGATTGATACTGAACTAAAAGTTATGCTATATTAAAGTGGGACAGTCGTATACACAAGTAATACTGTAGAATACTGACAGGGACCTTGAGTGACTGATTATGTTACCAATCTGATATAACATGCATACAGAGACAACATAATTATCTTACATAGCTTTTGGTGAAAATTTGTACAGTACAATCTATACATAGACTTTATATAATAACATTCTAGTTTTACTAAATATTCAGTTTATTGTCAACATTCAAAGCTTCATCACATCAAGGCGGAAATCAGAGGTTTTCTGATGCACACTACAGGTATCTGATAATTTGCATTAGAACAGAAATGAACAAGGAATAAACCTAAAAAAAAAAAAAGTTGACATTTTGGGTCAGTCATTACCATTGCCACACCAGATTATGTTTTATTCCCTTGTTGAGATTTGTGGCAGAATCTTGGCATCAAAAATATCTCTGATCTTTGTCTCGGTGTGATGTGGCCTTAAGGGGCAAGATATTGTTTGTGAATTATGGCATAGCACTTCCCTCCAAACTCCTCCCAGGAACATACCACCTTCACTGATGTGCTCTTTATTCCCATCTCAGTTTGGAAGGATTGCTAGCCTTGTCCTCCAATATCTTCCCCCTTTAAAGAGTAAGGATGACTAGGACACAGAAGAGGCAACATAAAGTCGCTATACACAGCAAAATGTTTCTACAGTCCGGCTAATTTAATACAGTATCAGTTTATTACATTTAAGATATCAAGTTGGTAAATTTTATAGATGTAAACTGTACACAAAATTTGGATATCTATTTGAACATGTACTGTATGAAAATTTTAAGCAGCTTCTCTCTGCAAGCATGGTTGGCTCCATTCTCCATAGTAAGCAATACAAAGCCATTTCTTTATAAAAATATCTAGTATTTATCAACCAGCTAGAAGAGGGGCTGAGTTAACTAACCAACTTAACAACAATGGAGTGGGGGATGTGAGTGAAGTCAGCTACAAGGAGCAGGGGGGATGTATTTCAGGTTAAATTAAAATGAAAAGATAACATCAGCATACAACACACGATGGTATTGTAGTCGCATAATACCGAGTGCCAGATGAGATACATTTTTGCTGTGATCAAATCAGTATGTTACTGTAGTAGTGGAGTACATGTATGTCTCTGTAAAGTGGATGTGCAGGAAGTGATGCTTGGTGTATATACAAGCTGTGTGGAGGCAGTGTCTTGTAAATAGTTAATCTATAGCTACAAAAATATAGTGGGATGCCAGACTGAACTAGAGCATTAAAGGATCACAGGTTTTTGTCAATTAGATAATGGTCTATATTTAAATTTGGAAAACTCTTAAAGTATATTACAGTTTAAATCGTATATCTAACACTGAAATGGATCAAGTTACTTTCCTTGCTCAACATAATAAGTACTGTATTGTAAAATTATTATAAAAACCTTCCAACCCTAAGTTTATATCCAATGATTCAACTTGACCATCCTGAATCTAACAACCTGTGATCTTGTGATTTCCATTGTACAGGATTTGGCCATCCCGGATATGAACAACATGAAATTTTCCCTGATATATCTGGGAACAAAACAAGCAATAATAACAATAACTCATAACATGAACGCAATAGTTAAGTGAAATTCGGTCATCATGACACTCGGTCACTGATGTGAATGATATGCATTATTTCGTAGTTCTGGGTCGTTGGTTTCGATTCACACCAGATACAAATCATTCACACCGTACTCGTTGTGTAGGATGATCTTGGTAGGTTTCACATCTTATGTTTTCCTTCATCTGAGTGAGGAAAATACATGACAAACTCATTACCAGCCAAGGTGCATTGAGCTACAGGAAAAAATGAATTCGGAACATAATATTGACTTTGTTTTCCCTATCTGCAAGTTGCAGATCAGAGTAACTGACTGAGATTTGTGTAGATAAAAAATGAAGGAAATTTGAGTAAAAAATGAAAATGAGAGGGATGTGAAGGTTGAGAAATGAGGGATATGAATGTTATGGAAATGTGGTTTAAGATTGGTATTGGAGTTGAGAATGGTACCATAAGGATTGAATTGTAAGTTAATACAGTACATGGTAAAGGGATCGAAGGTTTGGAATGATGAAAAGACGAATGTTGAGAATGAAAGGGGAATAAGGGTGGAGAATGAGAAGGGTATGAGAGTTGAGGATGGTAAGAGGATGAGAGATGAGAAAAGTAAGTACAAGAGAACAATAGGAAAATGAGGGCAAGTACTGTACTGTACTGTACTTACTACTGTATTCTGTAAGGAACATCTGTAATATGGTGGTAAAAGTGAAATATTATAGTGAAGCCACATTACAAAGTGCATTTATATATCAACAAAAATAATGTAACATTCTTCTCAAGGCAGAATGGTTAATCTGTTATAATAATATTGCACTTGTAAAGGAAAGTACAGTTTTAAGGCAGACAAACACAGCCAACTGACCATAAATTGTGTGTTCTCCCTCCCCTTTTTGTTTCACTAATATAAAGGACGAACAGCACTTTCAATACACTCTCTATTGTGATGACATTCCTGATAGATTTTGGGATGACAGATGCTTAGACATGTCATATTACCTTTGCATTGACAACTTTATGGAACTACAAGAATCATACTGTAATTGAAACTGGACATTTTTGTTTTGTTTTTAATTTTCAACCCTCCCAACTCAATGACATGCTTGTAATTAATTATATACTGTGACTAACACCTGATGATTATACAGTATATGCTATGGGGAAAATCCTGGGTCATTCAAATAAGTAAATAGAACCATCTTAGGTAATCGATCCCTTCAGCCTAATAATACTCAGATCACCACTAGACAAATCCATTCACCAGGATCTACGTAACAGTACAGCCATGACCAATAGTCCTCCAACATCTCCAAATAAAACTGACTCAAAAAATGGTACAAAACTATAATTATCTGTATGTCTTTGTAATATTGGTTCATAAGACTGACTCCCACGGCTCACTTTAATTTCACTCGTTGCAGGACTTACCGACCGTGACTGTACAAGCATCGGCAGGTATTTAAATCTATACCAGGAAGGTCATCATAACATAGGGAATGAATGTTGATGAGTGTAATGTTACTGTTGTGGTGGCCAGGAGGAAGTGTATTGTTGTGTGCTCTGCTGGGAGGAACTGCTGCTGCTCTCTTGTTTCTGAGCACTTTGGTTCGACGAGGTGGTGTACGATACGAAGCCGTTGTTGTTGTTGTTGTTGTTGTTGTTGTTGTTGATGTTTTGGCCACTGCTAGTATTGGGAGCATTGTAGTTGTTGTTGTTGTTGTTGTTGTTTTGGCCACTGCTAGTATTGGGAGCATTGTAGTTGTTGTTATTGTTGGTGTTTTGGTTATTGTTGGTGTTTTGGTTGTTATTGTTGTAGCTATTTTGACTGTTAGCATTGAAGGTATTTTGATTATTGGCATTGACATTGTTTTGGTTACCATTATTTTGACCATTATATCCCTGTTGTTGCTGCTGTTGTTGTGGTGGTGTTGTGTATTGACCGGCCCCATTCTCCTCACTGACTGTTTGGCCGGTACTGGTGAGTGGGATCCAGCCCTCCATGTTGTATGTCGGCTCAGCGGCAGGTGGGGAGAAGAGGGAATAGTCAGGCTCTTTGGAACTGGTCGACCCTCCTGATGGGTACGAATTTGTCTGTGGGATCTTGTAGCTTTCAGGCAGTTGTTGTTGTTGTTGTTGTTGGTTGTACTGCTGTGGTGCCTCGTAGTTTCTAGATGACTGTTGTTGTTGTTGTTGTTGTGGTTGCTGGTTATACTGGTTTGCTGGTGTCGACTTGAATGTGGGTGTGGCGATGGTGTTGGGAGCGTACTGAGGTGCTGGGGACGGCAGGACGGAGGTGGTCAGGATGGATGGGGAGGGCTGGTATGGTTCAGGAGAAGAGAACTGCGGTTGATTCTGGAAGCCACTGAAACCCCCAAAGTTCCCAGATGAAGCCAAGATATTTCCAGAGCCACTGAAGCTGTTTGAGGATTGCTGTGAGGATGAGGATGATGAGGATGAGGATTTTTTAGAGCTGGAGGACTGTTGAGATGCTGCACTTCCTCTGTTCCCTTGGTTACCTCCCGTGTACTGCGACGAGGAAGATGACGACTCTGAATTGGAACTCTCGGCCGCCTTGCTGCTCTTGGACGAGGACGAGGACGACTGATAGATGGACCCCTGACCCTGACCCTGACCCTGACCTTGGTTGTTGTTGTTGTATCCAAACCTGCTGCTGGATGAGGATTCCTGATTGGCTGACTGTGACTGGGCTGATTGGGCGGCTTTCTGTGAGGAGGAAAAGTACCTTGCTCCACCACCACCGCTGCTACTGGGTGCTGAGGGTTGGTTGTTGTAGCTTTGAGGTTGAGGGGTTGGGCGAGGTTGGGGAGGCTGGTACTGTGGTGTGGGTTGTGGGCGGGGGGGTTGGGTGGGACGGGGCTGAGGTTGGTACTGTGGTCTGGGCTGTGGGCGGGGGGGTTGGGTTGGACGGGGCTGAGGTTGGTACTGTGGTCTGGGCTGTGGGCGGGGGGGTTGGGTTGGACGGGGCTGAGGCTGGTACTGGGGTCTGGGTTGTGGGCGGGGGGATTGGGTGGGTCGGGGTTGTGGACGGGGCTGTGGACGGGGCTGCTGGCTGGGACGTTGGGATGTTCTTGCCCCATATCCGCCAGACTGACCTGATGAACCCCTATAGTTGCCTGATGAGGAACTGGAGCTTGAGCTTTTGTTGCTGCTGCTCTGCTGAGATGATGATTTGGAAGACTGCTGACTCTGGTAATTCTGCTGCTGCTGACCCCTGAATCCACCTGCCTGCTGCTGACCACCTGCCTGCTGCTGACCACCTCTATTCCCACCTGCCTGTTGTTGACCTCCTCTGTACCTTCCTCCCTGTTGACTTTGGCCTCCAGACTGGTAATTCCCTGTGTTGGCACCCTGGGCATTGTAAGCCACTTGTTTGGTGTTGGTCTTTTTGGTGTTGTAGGTGTTGGAAGTTGATTGCTTGGATGATGAGCTCTGGCTTTTCTGTCTCTGTTGCTGCTGCTGTCTCTGTTGTTGTGCTATCAGCTGCTGAGGTTCAACCACGGCTCCATAACTCTGTACATCAGGTGAGATGGCACCGGACTGCTGCAGGTCCAGGAAGGTGTTGATGGGAATGAGCACAAATGGAAAGTTGATGAGGTTGTTGGCACTTGACTGGCTGCCACTGTTGTAGCTATTCTGCTGTGATGCACTTGATGAGTTGGTGAACGAACTATGGAGCTGCTCGGTGATATTCTGCAGGTACTGGGACATCCACTCTTCCCTCGACAATGCCTCCCTGTTGGCAGCTTGCTCATAGAATTCGTTGTCAGCCTGGCTGGAATAGCTCTGAGAGGACTCGGAGGATTGAGAGGAAGAAGAAGAAGCAGCAGAGGAGGCGGAGGAGGAGGAGCTATACTCATTGAAAGCATTAAGATTGTTGCCAAAGCTCCCAGTATTGCCAAAACTCCCAGTGTTGCCAAAGCTCCCAGAGTTGTCTTGAGTGGGTCGGTAAGTAGTGGTGGGGTCGGGGGCGTTGGCAGGGCCCGGTGCACGAGTGGCGTCATCAAGACCTGCAACAGTTGTCAACTTAGTACCATACATGTATAAGGTTGTAAGCAGCTTTATGAAAAATATTATCACAGCACTGTACAGTATTACAAATTGATATAATGTTTGTGTAACTGTTGTGTCATGGACTTTCATCAAATATTTTATTTCACAAGCATCATGTGATGATTAGCAGTAGTAGTAGTAGTAGTAGTAGAGAAGAAAAAAAACATTAATACTGTACATGTTTTGTGATAATTTGTGTTTCTTATGTGATGTAGATTATTTTTGTACATTGTATTAATTTTGAAGATGGAACATGATAATACATTATAGGACATTGTATAAGACAGGAAAACCATTGTACTGTATAACATTATAGTACATGTCTGTGTTGTACTAGTTTGTAACTGTTTGATTGGTTAGTATATTGTAACTATACATTATTTGTTTTTCCAACTACTGTATAGTATATTGTTGGATACAACCTGAAAAGGTGTTTTCACAATAACTAATAATTTTAAGCAGTGATTAAGCTGGATAAGTAGTCAAGACTTAAATCTTGACCAAAGTTTTGTTACAGATACAGTTCAGAAAAGGAAAAACCACATTATTACCTAAATCCAGGATATTAAATAGAGAAGTGTCAGATTACAAATTAACAGTATGAAAATAATTAATATTAACTCTATATAATTAAATTTTATACTGTACAATAAAGTGTCAGAAGGAAAAGACTTCCATAGGAAGTATACAGCAGTACAGTATTAGTAATTTGGACTCTATACCAAATGACTTTTTTTTTTTTTTTTTTTTTTTTTTTAACTCTGGCAACTGCATCACATCAGGTCGTCGGTCCTTTCGGGTCGAATCATGCCGGGTTGTCAGTCCTGGGGTCGGATTGGGTTGGGTTGGGTTGGTTTTCTGGAGTCAGCTTCTGGTCAGGCTGTTGGTTGGCTGAGACTGTTACTGGAGACTTGAGTGATTGGTTGATTGGTTGGAGGTGATTGGTTGTGTGGTAATGGGTGATTGGTTGTGTGGTAATGGGTGATTGGTTGTGTGGTAATGGGTGATTGGTTGTGTGGTAATGGGTGATTGGTTGAGTGGTAGTGGGTGATTGGTTGAGTGGTGGAGGGTGATAGGTTGAATGTTTAGTGTGTGTGGATGATTGAGGTAATTATTGATAGGCTGTATGTTTGGATGATGAGGTTGTGGGAAATGAGGTGTTTAAGGGGAGAGTACTGTATATTTTTGGTACATTACAGCGCCTTGATTCCTCCAAACTATGCCAGAAAACAGACCCAGTTGAAGAAAAATAATGGTATCCTGTTGCCTAGAATAGTTTGGAGGAATCATAGTCTCCAAAAATGTCAGAACTATAGCCTACTCTGCCCTTAAATGAGTGAATATATACAGTATGATGTCCTGGTGTTTGACATGTTCTAGTCTTGACATCATATTGAATAGAACAAACTGACCTTATAATAGGATCATACCTGACTATAAAATTTTACTTGACTTAGGGAGGTTTATTGAACTTAGGTAGTAACTTTATTAGTGATCTAAGTGACACCTAATTTTAATACAATTGACCTATCATTGTAATGGGTTGGTGAAGTACTGTACTGTACATAGAACTTGTTTGTGTGTACTGTACAGTCACGAGCACTGTGTGTACTGTACAGTCACGAGCACTAATAAATATTCAGGTGTGCATCGAATACCTAGAGACTGTAAATAAATGCAAAATAAGCTATCTCCATTGGAATTATTTCGTTCAAAGTTGTATATTTATTAGTGCTTGTGACTGTTCAGTACTGCGCTCCCTTCATCCAAAAAATTGCAAACTCTAAACTGGTTTGAATTCATCTTGTATCAGAAGGGCTATATGGCCTTGATTAGTGCATATTTTCCCACTAAACGACCCTAGAATTACAATTAAGGAACCTGATATCAACGGGTACTTAATATTGTTTTAATACGAGTACAGTAACTAAGGGAATTGTCGAGTGAGTACCTGAAGACGTAAACAAGGTAGTGAAGTACATACCAGGGCAGGGTGTCTTGTCAGGGCCACGGGTCAGAGAGAGGACCCTGAAACCACCCTCATCAGCACGGTAGGTCACGGTACGTACCAGGCCTGTCGGGTCCAGTACCTGTTGTGGGAATAAACCAGGTCAGGACAATGAGAAAGAGAGAGAGAGAGAGAGAGAGATAGACACGGAGATAGAAACAGAGACAGAGGAAAAATAAATTTTTTCACTGAAAGTAAGAAAATGTTATAGTGAGATAGAGTACAGTATAAGTGAAGAAAGAGAGAGTATGACATAATGCAATCTCAAAATAATTAGCCATAAAGATGAGTGATGTGTAAAGATGAGTGATGTGTAAAGATGAGTGAGTGATGTGTAAAGATGAGTGAGTGATGTGTAAAGATGAGTGAGTGATGTGTAAAGATGAGTGATGTGTGTGTACAGTTGCAGGATATCACAACAACTCATAATTTCCCCTGACCTAATTAATTAAGATAAATATTCCTTCAGTCAGACAATCTCCCTTTGAATGAATTAAGATATCCACACACACACATACTCGTACCTGATAACACCCAGTCACAACACCATTCTCATCGCCGGTCTCTTGTCGGGTTTGGTAGTTGGCCGTGGCTTCATCGTCGACAATCCATCCAAATTGGTAGGGCATTCCTCTCATTGGTGCCTGTTGGTTTAATTAAGAAAGATGGGTTATTAAAAGTATAGAGGGTGACATTAGCACCGATTTATTTTTGTAAAGATAATGAATGATGTTTATGTTATGCTATCTTCCCCTATTTTGTCAGTTCAGTTTACAGTCCAGTGTACAGTATTTTAATTGACTGCCCCAGAAGAGTCCAGTACTGTACAGTCATTTATAGAGTCCAGTATATTGAGTCACTTACCAGGCCTCTAATTGACTATCCCAGGAGAGTCCAGTAGTCATTTATAGAGTCCAGTCCAGTATATTGAGTCACTTACCGGGGCAAAGTCCTGTACTGGGCTGTCGACGTAGACAGGTTGCTGTGCCGACCCAGAGGCGAGGAGTGTTTCCGTGTCCTTGATGAGGTCAGCGGGCACGAAGGCTTCCTCAGCACCGTCAGCAGTAGGCAGCATCACCCCAGACACAGGCTCAGGTACATACACACCATTGGGAGTTGCCTTGATCACCTGTTGGGTGGGTGGAAGGGTACTTAGGTCAAAGGGTCAGGTCTAGGGAATATATGATGTGGTGGTGGGGTGGAATGGATTGGTGGTGGTGGTGGTGGTGTGGAATGGTGGTGGTGGTGAAGGGGTGGAATGGAATGGTGGTGGTGGTGGTGGTGGTGGAGGGGTGTAATAGAATGGTGGTGGTGGTGAAGGGGTGGAATGGAATGCTGGTGATGGAAAGGTGTAATGGAATGGATTGGTGGTGGTGGAGGGGTGGAATGGAATGGTGGTGGTGGAGGGGTAGCGTGGAATGGTGGTGGTGGAGGGGTATAATGAATTGGTGGAGTAGTAAGGCAAGAGAAATGTCCTCTTATGTAAATTTTTTAGAACTGGTCTTGTAGTAACTGAGTATTTAATATTGTGTGAAAACCTGTCACTCATTATGGTAGTAATGATCATCTCACCTTCATAATTTTCTTAGGTTTAATAAGAATTTTTAAATCATCTCACCTTCATAATTTTTTTAGGTTTAATTAATAAGATTTTTTTATCATCTCACTTTCATAATAATTTTGGGGTTAATAAGAATTTTTTTTATCATCTCACCTTCATAATATTTTTGGGTTTAATAAGATTTTTTTTTATCATAATTTTCTTAGGATTAATAAGAATTTTTTTTTACCATCTCACCTTCATAATTTTCTTGGGTTTAGTAAGTAGTTTCTTGAGGTTGTTGAACTTTTGAGGGATGGGGTAGGAAGCGGTGGTTGCGACGAAGCTTGTAGGAGTAGCTAGTGGGGTTGGTATGACTCCTTCAGGGTGGGGGGTCACGAGGGGCGAAGGGGTAGCATAATTGGACCGAGATGATGTGGAAGTGTGGGAAGGCGAGGTGGAGGTGGAGGTGGCAGGGAAAAGAGGAGACGAATTGTACTCTACCCTTCCACCACCATTACCCTCTCTTTCTGAAGGCGTGGTGGAGGCGAACGAGAGATTAAAATTATTATTATTATTATTATTATTATTATTATTATTATTATTATTATTATTTTCTCTACTTCTATCACGTCGCACATGTTGTTGTTGCTGTTGTTGCTGATGTTGTTGCTGTTGTTGTTTCTTTGCATCGTCGTCATCTTTTCTATGCTGTTGTTGTTGGGCGAAATAGGTGGTGTATGAATCCGGCTCCCCTCTCTTGATCAGTTCCTCGTGTCCGAATCCAGGCTGTAGCTCGGGGTAGAATTCAACGAGGCGGAACGGAGCGGTGAGGTGGGACGCGGGGAAGGGCAACGGGGACCTGCTGGAGGCGATCTGGTTTTCACTTTCCCGTGCTTCTTCCGTCGTCACCACCACTGAGGGACGGAACGGAACGGAGGTGGATAATTACCGAGAGATAATTATAAATAC
>JAWZYT010001201.1:60000-70000 GCA_034508575.1 Petrolisthes manimaculis
CATCCCCTTCCCTCCTTCCCCCTCCTTCCTCCCCTTTCTTTCCCCCCTCCTTCCTCCCCTTTCTTTCCTTCCTTCCCCCTCCTTCCTCCCCTTTCCCTTTCCCCTTCCCTGGTATCGGACCCTCGTTTGTTGTGTACTTAAGTGGAACAGACGTAACCCTCCAGCCATCGTACTGTTTCTCTCTCTCTCTCTCTCTCTCTCTCTCTCTCTCTCTCTCTCTTACCATCATAACTCTTCCTATTCCTTCCATTTCATCTCTTATTGCCCCCTCTCTCCCAGACTTATTCCTTTTCTTCCTCCCTCACCCTCCCCCTTCTCCCTTTCCTTCCTTCCTCCCCCCCTCCTTCCCCTCCCTTCTCCCTTTCCATCTTCCCTTTCCTTCCCCCCTGGCGGTCATTACGGAAACTAGAGGCGTGATATGGTTGTGGTCAGAGTGATGATGGCACAGCAACAGTAGAGGCGACAATCCTACCCATTAATGCTGGGAATTTCGACCTTGTTTACCTGTTTGCTTGCTTGCCGTCTCCTTCTTTGTTGTTATTGTTGTTGTTGTTGTTTGATCACTCACACACTCACGCACACACGCACGCAGATGTTATTTTGTTTCCTATTGTTTGGTTTTACTTAATTTCCCGCGAGTTTGCGTAAATAGTGGTCTCACAAATGGCTGTAATAAGTAACTGTATTATATCTCTCTCTCTCTCTTTCTCTCTCTTTCTCTCTTTCTTTCTCTCTTTCTTTCTCTCTCTTTCTATCTCTTTCTATCTCTTTCTCTCTGATTACTTTATATTTACTTGCATATATTGCCTGTAGTTTTCGTAATTTTGTAATAATGTTTATATTTTTAGTATGTTTATGAACGATAGAAGAGAGAGAGAGAGAGAGAGAGAGAGAGAGATAGAGAGAGAGAGAAAGAAAGAGAGAAAGAGAGAGACCACCACCACCACCACCACCACCATCAACACCAACAACAACAACAACAACACCACCAACAACACCAACACCAACAACAACATCAACACCAACAACAACAACACCAACAACACCATCACCAACATCAACAACAACACCAACAACACCACCAACACCACCAACACGACCATCACCTTCGCTTGGGTTGGGTTTATACAGGACACACAAGTTTTCCCACCAATCTACACGAATTATGGAATGTTTTGGCGTGGAACACTCTGCCGGGGTGGGAGTGGGAGTGGGAGTGGGCGTGGGCGTGGGGAGTAAAGGAGAGGAGGTAGGATTTGGAAGGGATGAAGGATTGGGAAGGGATGAAGGATTGGATGGAAAGGAAAAGGGTAGGAGTGGGGAGTTAAAAGGATGAGGTAAGATTTGGGAGGGACGAGGGATTGGGAGTAGGTATAGGGGGATGGGGAGTAAAGGAGAGAGAGAGAGAGAGAGAGAGAGAGAGAGAGAGAGAGAGAGATGAATGAAGAATGAAGTGATGAATGAAATATGGCAGCATGCAGAAGTGGTGGTGTGTGTGTGTCTGTGTCTCTGTGTGTGTCTGTGTCTCTCTGTGTCTCTCTGTGTGTGTGTGTCTGTGTCTGTGTCTGTGTCTGTGTGTGTGTGTGTGTAACATGGCGACCGACCCATGTTCTCGAAACCGTCACAATTTTCTCACCATTTCCCACGTGACAAATGTAAAGACAAATTGCTTGAGGGAGGATGGGAAGGAAAGGGGGAGGGCTTGGGAGGGAGAGAGAGAGTGGGAAAGGAAGGAAAAGGAGGGGGTGGGAAAGGGGAGGAAAAAGAGGAGATTGGGAGGGAAGGAAATGTAGGAAAATGAGGGGGGGGTGTAAAGAAAGGGGGAAGAGGATGGGAAAGGAACGAAAAGGAGAGAGAGAGAGAGAGAGAGAGAGAGAGAGATATAGAGAGAGATAGACAGAGATACAAACAAACAGACGCACGCACAGAGAGAGAGAAAGAGAAGGGGAGAGAGAGAGAGAGAGAGGGAGGAGGAGAGAGGTATAGTAGTGGTCAGATAAAGGTGTTTTTCCTGTAATGATTTGGCCATCCATCACCTCTCTTACCACCATCTCCATCTTACACACTCATACTCACTTTTACACCCAAAACTTTCACTCACACACTCATTCACTCGTATGTACCCAATCACACACACACACACACACACATACATACATGCTTACACATTCATACATACTTACACTCACGATCATTCAAACACACAGGCTTCCACTTACACACACACACACACACACAGGCTTACACTCACATTATTATACACACACACACACACAGGCTTCCACTTACACATTATTACACACACACACACACACACACACACACACACACACACACACACACACAGTCACATACATCAAACACACGACTCTTGCGTGGAATGCTGTTATTTGTAGCATGTTAGGTAATGTTTCCTTCCTTCTGGTCTCTCTCTCTCTCTCTCTCTCTCTCTTGTCCGACCGCACCTGGAGTATGCAGTCCAGTTTTGGAGTCCTTCTTACCGAAATGATATTGCGAGATTGGAACGAGTGCAAGCCAAGGCAACCAAACTTATACCCTCTCTTAGACACAAGAGCTATGAAGATCGGTTGGTAGAACTCAATCTGTTCTCTTTGGAAACTCGGAGACTGCGTGGTCAGCTTATCGAAGTGTTTAAAATACTCTGAGGCTTTGACAATGTAGACTACAGGGACATTTTCCAACTCAGTGAGGGAACAACCAGGAATCATGGCTACAAACTTGAACTGAAGCGATACAACCGTGATCGGTGTGGTAAATTCTTTACATACAGCATCTGCGGTACTTGGAACGCGCTTCTTGCTGATGTAGTCAACAGCAACTCTGTGGATCAGTTCAAGTCCAGATTAGACAAAGTCTTAAACCACCGTCTAGGTGTTTAAGCCGTTGTGTGAGTGTTCCTTGATGGTTTCACATGACACATTCAAGGACGGTCGTCTACTTGCACAACTAAACCCACAGGTACCCTCTTTGTATGGATCGTAAGGTCTTCTAGGGTACTTCTTTTCCTTGTAACTCCTTGTAACTCTCTCTCTCTCTCTTTCCTCCACATTTACCTTCCTTTCTTCCTCTCTTATATTTCTTTCTTCCTTTCCACCACCACCACCATCACCACAACAACAACATCACAGCCCCTACCACAACAACAACAACAACAACAACACTTCCACTAGCCATCACAACCTTTTCTACAACCACAACTACAACCACCTGTTTCCTTCTACCAGATAAAAAAAATCATAACATAGAAAAAAATTGTCTTACACACCGTCATCTGGAACAGGAAATTTTGGTGGTGTTGGTGTGGTGGTGGTGGTGGTGGTGGTGTTGGTGGTGGTGTTGTTGTTGTTGGTGTTGGTGATAGTGGTGGTGGTATTGTGGTAGTGTTAGTAATTGCAGTGATGATGCTAGTGGTGGTGATGATGTGATGGTGATGGTGGTAATTGTGGTGATGGTGATTATAGAGAGATAATAATGATGGATGATGATAATTACATTGATGGATGACGTGTGGTAGAAATGGTGTTGGATGAATTAAATGTGACTGGTTTGGTTGTGTAAAATGAATGGTTGGATACATGGATGAGAGGATGAAGTATAGCAGAGCAGGAGAAGGATGAACGAATGGATGAATGGAAGGATGGATGAATGAATGAATAAATAGATGGAAAGATGGATGGATGGATGGATAAATGGATAGATGGATGAATGGAAGGATGGTTAGACGAATAAATGGGTAAATGGATGGTAAGATGGATGAATGGATAAATGGATAGATGGATGAATGGAAGGATGGATTGATGAATAAATGGGTAAATGGATGGTAAGATTGATGGATGGATAGATAGATGGATGAATGGAAAAGCGAATGGATGGATGGATGAACGGATGGTTAGACGAATAAATGGATGAATAGTCAAATGAATAAGTGGATGGCAAGATGTATGGATGAATGGACATAATTATGGATGAATGAAAGGATGGATGGATGGATGATGGATGAAGAGACGAGTACATGGGAAGTGAAAATTGGATGTGTGAATGGTGTGTGGGAGTACAACACACACACACACACACACACACACACACACATACACATAAAAACACTGCCACCTCAGGCTGTGTTGAAATGGTCCAAGAAAAGGTCGATCTGATTAGAAAAGAAAATCGTTCGAAGGGAAGTAAAAAAAAAAAATAATAATAATAATAATAATGATATCAGATTTGCACTTTACCTTAATTTCTCGGGTTTTGGTGTGTGTGTGTGTGTGTGTGTTTTTCATTGTACAGTCGGTGGCATAAGTAAGTCATGTCTGCCTAGTCGTGAAATATAATAATTAGGCAGTATGGACATTTTTTTAATTTTTAACTATTATTTTTATTTTTATTTTTACTATTTATTTTTTATTTTTAATATTTATTTACTTATTTATACTATTTTTATTTTTATTTTTACAATTTTTATTTTTATTTATTTTTATTCATTTTTATTTTTATCCCTTTTAAAATCACAGTTCAATAAATAATAAAACAAGAATATAATGTGGTTACAATGAAAGGTAATATTTCGTAAGGTAATCAATCAATCATATTCAGGGAAAAATCATTGCATAATAATCTTGGCAATATTTTTCTGGGGAAATTATATTATATTCTGTGAGTTATTGCAGTGTGTGTGTGTGTGTGTGTGTGTGTGTGTGATTGTGTGTGTGTGTATGCAAAGTATAGACGACTGACTTTCTTTCTGGAGTCGTGAATTTCTCCAGGGAAAGTTTGAGTGGAGAGGTCACGTAGGAAGGAACACCATCTATCCACCTCCACCTCCACTATCTATCCACCTCCACTATCTCTCCACCTCCACCTCCACCTCCACTATCTATCCACCTCCACCTCCACTATCTATCCACCTATCCACATCTACTTCCACTACCACCACTATCACCACCACCACTACCCACCTCCACCACAATCACAATCACCACTACAACTAAACTCATCAAATCCTACATCATCACCATCACCACCATCACCTCAACACACACACACACACACACATACACACTTTTCTCACCCTCTGCCTTCACCCACCTGGTTTTGTTGTTGTTGTTTTTGTTGTTATTGTTGTTGTTATTATTTGTCTCATATATTTTTATTTCTTTTATTTATTTATTTATTATCTCATATATTTTTATCTCTTTTATTTATTTATTTATTTCTCATATATTTTTATTTCTTTTATTTATTTATTTATTATCTCATATATTTTTATCTCTTATTTATTTATTTATTATCTCATATATTTTTATCTCTTTTATTTATTTATTTATTTTTCATTTATTTATTTATATTTCATTCACCACTACCTTCTTACCCTCATTCAATTATCACTACTCTACCTACTATTATCTCTCTATCTCATTTATTATCTCTCATTATCTTATTTATTATCTCTCATTATCTTATTTATTATCTCTCATTATCTCATTTATTATCTCTCATTATCTCATTTATTATTTATCATCTCTCACTATCTCATTTATTATCTCATTTATTATCTCATTATTTCCCGTGTATTATGAATCTCGTTTCCTTCACTTTCCTATGCATTATTTTCCCCACATCCTTCATTCCTCTTTCATTACCATCCTATTTATTATCCTCGCCTCCTAACATTTAAGGGCTAATTCACTTTTGGAGTACACGATTCCTCCAAACTATTCCAAGCAACCAAACAGGACACCAATATATTTTTTTTCATTTGGTCCTGTTTGTTTCCTGGCATACTTTGGAGGAATCAAGACACTCCAATGTACCAAAATGGGGTGTGGGAGTAGGGGACAGGCTTGGGGGGGGTGGGGGACGACTGGGGGTGTGTGTTTGAATAGGGGGACAGGCTTGGGGTGGGTAGAAAGCCTGTAACCTATTCCCGTACCCCACCAACCCACCCCCAAGCCTGTCCCCCTACTCCTGCACCCCCCAAAACCCCCCAAGTCTGTCCCCCTATTCCCGCACCCCCTTAATTCTGCACTTGACCATCCATTATGTATCATTATTGTATTAAAGATAATTTTCCCCTGTTTTCGTTGCTCATGTGTCTGTCTGTCTGTCTGTCTGTCTGTTTGTCTTGTTGTCTGTCTGTCTGTGTCTTGTTGTCTGTCTGTCTGTGTCTTGTTGTCTGTTTATCTATTTGTCTTTCTGTCTGTCTTGTTTATTTGTATGTCTGTCTATCTTGTCTATTTTCTCTCGGTCAGACTATAAAATAATTTGCTAGCACACACACACACACAAACACACACACACACACACACACACACACACACACACACACACACACACACACACACACACACACACACACACACACACACTTTACCTCCTCCTATCTGTCTTTCCCATGCTTAGTAAATATTTATGGTTTCCTTGATGTGGAGGGGAAGGGGAGGGAAGGGAGGAGAGGAAGGGAGAGAGAGAGAGGTGGGAAAGAGGAGAGGTGCATGAAAGTTAAGGAGGAGAGAAAAAGAAAAGGAAGGAAGGAAGGGAAGGAGGGAGAAGAGAAGAAAGGGGATGAAGGATGTGTGAAGGGAATGAAATTAAGGGAGGGAATAGGAAAAGAGGGGAAGGAGAGGGTAGGAGAGAGAGAGAGAGAGAGAGAGAGAGAGAGAGAGAGAGAGAGAGAGAGAGAGAGAGAGAGAGAGAGAGCAGGAGAGAGAGAGAGCAGGTGAGAGGAGAGAGGGGAAAAATGGAGGGAATGGGTAGGAGAGAGGTAGAAAGGAGAGTAGGTAAGAGGAGAGAGGGGGAGGGGGAGAGAGGGGCGAGGGAGTGGGTAGGAGAGGGGGGGAGGGGGGGAGAGAGGGGCGTGGTGGGGCGGGGGTAAGGGGGAGCGTGGAGAGAGGGGCGTGGTGGGGCGGGGTAAGGGGGAGCGTGGAGAGAGGGGCGTGGAGAGAGGGGCGTGGTGGGGCGGGGTTACTGATAGCTGAGGGAGATAAGACGGACTAAGTGTCGGTTTTGATAACACGCTGGAGGGTTAATGGAGCAGAGGTGGGAAGTGATATGTGGTAGTGGTGGTAGAAGGAAGAAGAGGAAAGGAGTAGTAGTAGTAGTAGTAGTAGTAGTAGTAGTAGTAGTAGTAGTCAATAATTATTCTTGGATGCCATATGGAATAGGAGGAGGAGGAAAGTAGTAGTAATAGTAGTAGTATTAGTAGTAGTATTAGTAGTAGTAGTAGTAGTAGTAATTCTTGGATGCCAAAATTTGTAACGTTCAATTCGTGGAGCCCATATTATTAAACACAGGTAGAGATATCTTTCTTTTTTGTAGTAGTAGTAGTAATAGTAATAGCAGTAGTAGTAGTAGAAGTAGTAGTAGTATAGTGCCAAATGTCTGTAATTTGTACACTATATACAAAGTTGAAATACAAGAGTAAAAAATTAAAGGTATGATATGTGTGTGTGTGTTTGTGTGTGTGTGTGTGTGTGTGTTGTGTGTCTTGGTGGTGGTGTTAGATTTTGTTTGTTTTTTTGAGGTATGGGGGGGGGGGACAGGAAGGAGGAGTGGTGGTGATGGTGATAGGAATAGTGACAGTAGTGGTGATAGTGGTGATAGGAATAGTGACAGTAGTGGTGATGATGATGATGGTGATGGTGGTGGTAGAAAGTTTTGATAATTAATATTTTATGGAAAGAGGAAGAAAAGGAGGTAGGGAGGAGGAGGAGTAAAGGAGATTGAAATAGAATGGTGGTGATGATGATGGTGATGGTGGTGATAGTAGTGGTGATGGTGGTGATGGTAATGGTAGTGGTTATGGTGCTGTAAGTGATAATAAGTGCAGGTGGTAGTTGTGGTGGGTAAATGTGTGATGTTAGTGTAATGGAGGGAGGAGGAAGAGTAGGAGGAGGAGGAGAAGGAGGAGGAGGAGGAGGAGGAGGAGGAGGAGGAGGAGGAGGAGTAGTAGTAAAAGTAGGGAGGAAAGTATGATGATAAAACGGAGATTGTAGGAGAAAGATAATAGAAGAGAAACAGTACCAAAGATGTAAAGAGAGAAAGGAAAGGAAAATAGAGAGAATAAAAAATGATAGAGAGAGGAAGAAAGAGAGAATAAAGAGAGAAATATAAAATAAAAAGAGAGAAAAGAAATATTAAAAAGAAAGAGAGAAATAAAAAGAAAGAGAGAGAGACGTAGACAGAAACACTCATTAAGATAAAAAATATATATATAAATATAAATATAAATATCAGCCACCACTATGACGGAACGAAATAGAGAGAGTGAGAAAAAAAATAATGTTTCCTCAATTTTAGCGTCACATAAACCAACAGAGAGTATGGGTGGGCGAACCATTTACACTTCAAACAACGACTAGAAACATTATTTACACCTTTTTTTACACCTTCCCCTAAAGTTCTTAAGGCCCCTGTGATGTAGTCTGAAAATAGGAGTTTGGGGAGTCCTTCACACATTGCCAGGAAACGCCACCCATATGGAAGGAGTTTGTTTCGTGGCTTGGTTAGGAGGAATCAGAAGCCTCCAATTTTTATACGACGATCACAGGGCCCTTAAACATTACCAGGTGACACTGTGATAGAGGAGAGATATATGGAACTTTAGGTGGGTTGGGGGGAGGTGTGGAATTATTTTTTATAGATATATGGAACTTTAGGTGAGGTAAGGTGGGGTGGGGAGGTGTGGAATTATTTTTTTATAGATATATGGAACTTGAGGTTGGGTGTGGGTGGGTGTGGAATTAGTTTTATACATAATATATGACACTGGGAGGTAGGGACACTGAAAAAAAAATAAATAAAAAATAATAATAATAATAATAATAATAATAATAATAATAATAATAATAATAAAATAAAGGGGAGATGCCATTAAAATGTAAATTAAAATGTATCATTAAAATGTAAAAATGAGGAATGGGAGGAAGGTGTGAGAATTTTGTTTAGTGTTAGTAAAAATAAAATGGAATGAGAGGAAGGTTGAAATTTGATGTACAAGTTTAGGAACAGTAATAAAAAAAGGAATTATGTAAGTAATGTATGTATGTATATGTATATGTTGACATGAATGTATGACTGTGTGTGTATGTATGTGTGCATAAATTATGTATACTATGTATGTATGTAGGTATGTGTGTGTATATATGTATGTGTGTGTGTGTATGTATGTGTGTATATGCATGTGTGTGTGTATATGCATGTGTGTGTGTGTGTGTGTGTTGTGTGAGTGTGTGTGTGCGAGATTGCAGTACGAAGTTGATGTAGCGTGAAATTACAGGGATGGATGGAAGTATTTTGCCGAACCTCTTGATATGTGTGTGTCTCTCTCTCTCTCTCTCTCTCTCTCTCTCTCTCTCTCTCTCTCTCTCTCTCTCTCTCTCTCTCTCTCTCTCTCTCTCTCTCTGTTGGTGTGTTGTATATGAGGGTGTTTAGGTGTGTGTAATTATCTCTCTGTATGTGTGTAATTTTGTGTTGTGTCATGTAGTGTGCAATTTTGATCTTGTGTCTGTATAATTATGTGTGATGTAGATGTGTGTGTGTGTGTTTGTGTTTGTGATGTAGATGTGTGTGTGTGTGTTTGTGTTTGTGATGTAGATATACTGTGTGTGTGTGTGTGTTTGTGATGTAGATATACTGTGTGTGTGTGTGTGTTTGTGATGTAGATATACTGTGTGTGTGTGTGTGTTTGTGATGTAGATATACTGTGTGTGTGTGTGTGTGTGTGTGTGTGTGTGTATGAATTAACAGATAATCTTAATTTATTCATGTGTTATTTAATCTATCTTATACTTTAGATAATCATAATTTTTCCAGTTAACTAGATCAATAATTTCAGGTTTTACATTATTTACGTTACGTGTGTATGTATGTATGTATGTACGTATGTATTATGTGTGTATGTATGACTGTGTACATGCATTGGAGCAAGATATTTGTACATGTGTGTGTGTGTCTATAGAGATAAAAGGATAGCATAATATAT
>JAWZYT010001201.1:72500-75168 GCA_034508575.1 Petrolisthes manimaculis
AACCTTCGTGTGCACTGAACATAATTATGCATCGGTGGTGGTGGTGGTGGTGGTGGTGTACCGGTATGTGTGTTTATAGGTTTATAATTACATAGTACAGTCGACGGCAAATGTCCTGTTGCCCCACGCCAGCCACATCTGCCAAGTCGTTCGTGAACTAAGTATGGAATATGAGCTTCACGGATTCGCTCGTAAACTGAACAAACAGAGAAGTACTGTATATTAATTTACCCACTGAATATCGTATTTCTGTAATACTAATGTGTTTATTTTGATGATTAATATCTAACACCCGTAGTTTAAAATAAAATTGAGGGCCCTTACTGGAGCTCTATGAACCCTCCAAATAATCCAGGCCACAAAATGCTTCAGTGTTTCGAATAGGGAATCAATCTGTTGCCTGGAGTAGTTTGGAGATTCATAGAGCTCCAGTAAGGGGCCCTCAATTTTTTTTAAACTACGGGTGTATGTTCTAAAGCTCTTATAAGAAGTGCTGAGTGAGGCGACACGACTTTTGCCTCCGACTGTACATACATACATACATACACTCTCTGTTGTGGTGCACTTGAGGGTAAATTAGAAGGCTACTGATTCCTCCAGACTGTGCCAGGAAACAAACTAAACTCCTGAGAATAATGTGGGAAGATTGTTTTTTGGAATAGCATGAAGGAATAATGTGGAGTGGATGGGGTCTGTTTTGTGGAATAACTTGGAGGACTAATGTGGGAAGGGGATCTGTGTTGTGGAATAGGTTGGAGGACTAATAATAACACCACACAGCTTCAGTAGTCAGTTCCCAGGTGTCAAATTGTTGTGTGGAGATGAACTTATAATAAAAAAAATATATATATTCCTCTATAGTTTTTCCTTCTGCTCCCACCCACGCCCTCCTCTCTCCTCCCCACCACGCCCCCTTCCCTCCTCCCCACCACGCCCCCTTCCCCTCCCCCTCCCCTCCCAGCCCCTTCCCCCTCCATTCCCTCTTTCTCTTTCTCTCAGATCATCTCTCTTGTAATTTACGACTGTTCGCGCAACATCTCTCTCTCCATTACGGCTTCCGGGAACCGAAATGCCGTTGTGTGTGTGTGTGAGTGTGTTTGTGTGTGAGTGTGTTGTGTCCGTGTGGTGTAATTATGTATGTATGTGTTGATTTGTGGCGAGTATGTGTGTGTGTGTGTGTGTTAGTTTGTAAGAGTATGTATTTATGTAAGTGTGTGTGTGTTGGTGTGTCCGTGTATGTATTTATGTACCCGTTGATGTGTGTGTGTGTGTGTGTGTGTGTGTGGCGAAGTGACCGCCTGTCTGTCTGCCTGCCTGCCTGCCTGAGTGAGCGAGGGAGGGAGTGAGTGAGGGTTGATAGTTACAGGAGTTGCCTGCTTGTTTGATTGTAATTGCCGAGTACGTGGTTGTTTGCAGAGAAGAGAAGGGGTTTGTATGACCAGTGTGTGTGTATTGTGTTTGTTTATGTCTGTGTGTGTGTGTTGTAGTTTGAAGAGAAGGGGTTTGTCTGACAGTGTGTGTAGTGAGTTTGTTTATGTCCGTGTTTGTGTAGTGTGTTTGTTTATGTCTGTTGTGTGTGTGTATGTTTATGTCCTTGTGTCTGTGTGTGTGTGTTGTGTGTGTGTGGTAGTTTGCAGAGAAGAGAAGGGGTTTGTCTGACTAGTGTGTGTGTATTGTGTTTGTTGATGTCCGTGTGTGTGTGTGTGTGTATGTATGTGTGTATGTGTGTGTGTGTGTGTGTGTGTGGGCAGAAGAATGAAGATGGGTGAAGAGTTGTGTGCCTAATGGTCTTTTGGCACGTGAGGCGTTAAAACAGGCTTGGGGCGTGTGTGTGTGTGTGTGTGTGTGTGTGAGAGAGAGAGAGAGAGAGGGAGAGAGAGAGAGAGAGGGAGGGAGAGAGGTGTGTGTGTGAGAGAGGAAGATAGAGACAGGTGTGTGTTTGTGTATGATAGAGAGAGAGAGAGAGAGAGAGAGAGAGAGTGTGTGTGTGTGTGTGTGTGTGTATGATAGAGAGGGAGAGAGATACAGGGTGTGTTTGTGTGTGTATGATAGAGAGGGAGAGAGATACAGGGTGTGTGTGTGTGTGTGTGTGTGTGTGTGTGTGTGTGTGTGTGTGTGTGTGTGTGTGTGTGTGTGTGTGTGTCATAAACAGGTCCTATTAGTTCTAAGGAGCACCATGATGGGTTAATTTAAGGACCCTGTGTGATCGTGTATGAAACTTTGGAGGCTTCTGCCAGCTGATCCTCCTGACCATGCCACGAAACAAGCTCCTTCCATAAAGGTGTGTGTGTGTGTGTGTGTGTGTGTGTGTGTGTGTGTGTGTGGTGTGTGTGTGTGGTGTGTGTGTGTGTGTGTGTGTGTGTGTGTGTGTGTGTGTGTGTGTGTGTGTGTGTGTGTGTGTGTGTGTGTGGTGTGTGTGAGTGTGTGTGTGGCTGTGTATGTGTGTGGCTGTGTGTGGGGGGGACTGTGTGTGTGTATGTGTGTGTGGCTGTGTATGTGTGTGTGTGTGTGTGAATTGAAACAGTATCCCCCATTATGTAGTCAGAAATTGGAAGTAGATGAGTCCTCCAAATATTGCCACGAAACACACACACACCATTATATAATTATGAAAGGAGCTTGTTTCGTGGCACGGTCAGGATGAATCAGAAGCCTCCAATTTTATATT